>JAQFYT010002366.1:0-13144 GCA_034694925.1 Ceratophysella denticulata | reverse complement strand
AGTCCAACGACTTTTTCCAACAAAGTATGTGCAGTACGGTGTAGTGATCAGTTTTGAAGACCTCTCGCTTAAGCGGGAGGTATTAACTATTGTTGAATAGGTTTAGGGCAATCAATATACACCACGTTTTGAACACCATGTAGATTTTGAGATTTTTTTCGTTGTTATAACTAAATTGAGCTTATGGTCATATATAAATTCCTACAGTGGGTGTCCTATATACACGATCTTATGGTCATATATAAATGCCTTCATGGCATTGACAATGTGCGCCATGCTCAAGCATTACCGGACACAATGCGCAGGCTAAAGCATTAACCGGGACCAACCTTATTATGTAAAAGTAGTATAGCTGTAACCCAATTCTACACTTAAATAAAGGTCAATCAATCAAAGACAATATGTGCCATGCTCAAGCATTAACCGGACACTATATGCGCCATGCTAAAACATTGTCAAACTATGGTTGCTATAAAAATGGATAAAGTTCATAGGATAGGTACCTTGTAAACACGTAATGTTTATATTTTCCTGACGTTTTACAAAATATTGTATTTTTTTTTGTTCAACTTCGCCAACTTGTAAAAAAACTGAGGGTATTTGCATATTTTATGTGTATGTGTGACTAAAGAATATTCAGGTCGGTCTAACTACTACGTAACGACGTTTTCTTATTTATATTTTTCAGCGCTTATAAGATATACAGTGTAATGTGATCGCGGATGTGCAGATAAAAATATAGACAGCTGGGGCTATGACAGTAGAACTTGTTTTTATAAAATTACACAAAAAAGCATTCACTTAGAAGGGGTGCTGGATTCAGATAACTCCCATATGAAATCTACGATGAGATGATGTGAACCTTTTGTACAACTATGGCACGTGGCACGTAAATAATGTAATAATGTTACGCAAACATATCTCATCTGCACCAGTTGTGTTCTAGTTGTCATTTATCATCTATATTATCTTGAATGCGAGATGCGTGTGTCCTGATTGTATTTAAAATATTTGCGTAGATAATTAGTTCATTTAATAATGAATATGTGTTTCGTGCAGCTAAATAAATACTCCATAAATAATTTTAAGAATCCAATTTCGGTATTCACAAAGTTGTAGGCGTAATATCTAAAGCGGAAATGTTTGCGTTTAGAAGTATTGGTGTCCAGAAAGTAGAACAACGTGGGTACTCCATTGTCACATAATTGTCAATTTAAATTGCTAATTTTATTGAGTTGGGGTTTGGGATTTGGGACGCATAATTGATGGTTTTTTTTATACAAACAAACACTATGCGTGCAGGTACGGCTTGTGCTAGATAGAAGAGCATATATAAACTAACTCTCTCGAGATTCTTTTTAACACACTGTCGTGCAAGACTAATTCTTGCTTAGTTTGACTTTTTTTTAACTAAAAATGTATTTGAGAATTTTAGGATGTCTTTTACTCATTGTTTCAACTGTAACGGCGTATTTGGGTTACCAATCGCTAAACAATCTCAACGAAGATTTGCTTGATAATGGAATATCCGAAATCGACAATCGCGCTTCAGCTCCTACTTGGAAGCTCGTATTCAGTGACGAATTCTCCGGAACATTGCTTGACACCAGCAAATGGGAATATCAAACTGGTTGTGACGAAAGTATGATTTAAAGCGTATTATTTAAATAGATTAAAGCTTACGATTACTTAAATAAAAATTAAATCCGTTTTTAATTATAATATTCCATTTTATAGGATTCAGGTATTCATTAGGCTGTGAGTAATGTTGCTATATGTTGCCAATCGATTTTTCTGTATTTATATTTTAGAATATGGTCTACTGGGATACATTTGCCTTACCGTCTGCCATTTTACATGTATAGGCGCCAAACTTTACCATCTTAAAAAACATGCTATTAATATAAAATACCTATTAAATTTTAACCACATGTTCTTTGAAAAATATGCAAATTTTATAGTAAGCAATTTTTAGTAAAGATACAGTACATGATATGTCTTGAAAGCCATTTAATGCAACTGTAGTTGAGCAGCTCCTCCCTACGTAATAATACCTCCTGGTCCCAAAGTGCCGAAGGGCAGGTTTATAATTGTTCCGTTTCTTAGAAACTTTTATCTTCAATACATTTCGACTTAAACACAGAAAAAACAGCTATTTTGTCGAAAGTCCATCCTTTATGTTAATATTATATAAATTTCATTCTATTGCAGCTTATGGAAGAAGAAATTTACACTGTTACACAGATGGCACGAACAATATTCAAGTTAAGAACGGTCTTTTGATAATTACGGCAAAGATAGAAAACAAGGAAGACAAGAATTTTACTTCAGGACGGATAAGGCAACTAGGAGATGGAACGTTATACGGTAAATACGTATTTAGGGCACGTCTTCCGGCAGGTGCCAGACTCTGGCCTGCATTTTGGCTCAAAACCAAGTTAACGGACTGCTATCAAGAAATTGACATTATAGAAACAATGGGAGAAAACCCGTCTCGACTAATTTTCACGGCTCACCTGGGCTCAGACAGGGACAATATCGTGCGACATGGAGCAGCTAATAAAACTAGTATCAACACAATCAACGATTTTCATAATTATCAAATTATTTGGTCACCACAATCCATTGCGTGGTACGTGGACGACGCATTGTACTACCAATTCTCATTGGCACGTTCTGGTTGGGAAGAACCTGGTAAAATACCGTGTAAGATTGATCCATTTAGCCAGGTGGAGAATTTAATCATCAATTTGGCAGTGAGCGGTACTATGTATAATTTAAACTACGAGAAACTTACTCCCGAAATGGCACGACAAAATTGGACTAAGCCCACATTGGAGATTGACTATGTGAGGGTTTACCAGCTTGTTTAATAATACAACGTAATATTAAATTCAGATTTGAATAAATGCACTTGATTTCAAAATATTTCTGGAATTTTCATTTAAGGTAAATTTACAGTCTCTTGGTATACCACTATATATTAGCTTTATCCTATTCATAATATCCGTTTCTAATATAAGAATATATAATTAGTAAGTCATTTTTAGTACATTTTCGCTTTATATCGATTTTAAATTACATGTGTAAAGGCATAGCCAATCACTTAGACAAATATTTAATATTCCGGCACTACTTTCCTATTAATAGTTTGATAGAGAAGGTTATGATAAACTCGTTAATTTAAATATAATTGACCACAGCGCTGTCCTGTCACCTGAAACACAATTTGCGTTGGGCATTAGAAATTATTGTGGCGAACACTATTCATATTTGTTAAACAACCATCATTTACCTGCAGTTTTGGTGTATTTGCATAGGTACTAGGTTGGATATATTCTATCAAATACTGCGTTACACCTAAGTTAAATTTTTTTGTGCGAAAAATAGATGAAAGTTTGCAATAAAATTAATTAGTTGTTGTTTGGGGTAGATGCTTTTGTTTTGACTGGTATAATGAAAATATTTCATTGCGCAACACTTTCGCTTCAACGTTTTAATGCAGGTATCTAGAATGAGTTTTATGCAATATTTGGTAGACCCAGTTGGCAAAAGCAAACACCATGCGTTTGGCGATGGTTAAGTACAGGTGAATACTTTCGGCGAAAGTAATTAAATATGTCACAATGCTGAAGATGGATAATTCCAATAATTGTCCAGTCAAGTCAGTTCCGCGGTTCTGATTTAACTTCCGTCTAAAGGCCGATAAAATAATTTAATGCAAATCGAAATTCCTACTTTACTGGTGTTATACTATGATTCACATTGTGTTGAATTTAGCGTTGGATGCCTGGTCTTCAACCACAGGTAATAGTAGCGTTTTACATCAGCGGTAAGCGCTCTTTGACTAGCGTTACTAAAACTGGCAATAAAATACTAAAGAACTACTCGATTTTCGTAAATAAAATTTTGTATATATTCATGTCCGAATTTTCACAATATAAGTAATAATATATCAATAACGTTAATTGGTATTATTGGAAAGTGTAACTTTTTCGAATAGACGATAAATGTATTTGGCAGTTAGTTCCGTCCGTTTTCAAAAACAAAATGTTTACTGATGACGCTTTTGAACTTGAGGCCGAGCCTGTGCATTGATTGCAGCCATGGATTGTTCCAACTGTCTTCGGCGTCGCCATTCACTGACCTCGTCCTTGTATTTTTCATCGTAAGCCGCCTGCTCACGCAGAAAACAAGAGTCCAGACACTCTTGCTGAGCGTAACCTCCGGGTTTGGAGCGACACTCTTGCTTGCACTTGGTCTGAGCGTTGTTGTAAAAGTCGTCGTCGACTCCACTTCTACCACTTCCAATGCTTCTAGCACGACCGCTCATATTACCACCACAGGTACACTGACAAGTGCTGCCATCGCAATCTGAAAAAATAAATAAAAGTGTTTTAAAAACACAAGTTCTACCTCCGTGGACGGCTCTCCAATTAATTAAATAAATAAATTTTTAGTACCGAAACATGAAAACCAAAAATTGACCAATCCAAGACCGCCCGCAATAATAAAGTTTTCACTTTATGCAAAATTGCATTAATTCTTTGTTGTTGCATACAATCGCAATTGGTCGGGATTCCGATATTAAAAACCTATCACTTGAATTTGAATTAGTTTCGCTTTTCACGTTCAATACAAAATCCAAACCCAAATTTTACTGAGTTTTGGGGAGTGACGAAATGGTCGGTCGTGGACGGTCTATTTTTAGTTTTCATGTTTTGGTACTGAAAATTTCTTAATTGGAGAGCAGTCCGCGGAGGTAGAACTTGTGTTTTTTAGAACACTTTTATTTATTTTAGGTATTTTTAAAGTTAAAATACGAATTGTTTTCTCAAACTATGAGATACTATGCAATTCAGGTTTTCAAGTTAGTTCGTATTATACCTATTCGTAAAGGCTATTGTTGTTATGCCAGGTCACAGAATTGCCTTACATGGCCATAGCAGCATCGTAAATTTTTCCATGCCAAATGCACGTAATCCCAATATCAAGTTTGTTTACTTCAATCGATCTTCGGAATGGTTTGACCTCCAACCTTGTGGGATGGGTTCATTCGTGAAAAATAGGACAAACTTTTCAGTATCCCAGACCCGTGTGTCTATTCGAAGATGGTTTTATATAATGCTTTGCGTAAAAAAAACTCAAAAAAATCAGTTTTTTGGGTTTTTTTGTCCAAGGAGTTACTTTCTGTTAAACAGCGCCTTCGCGCATCACCGTAATATAATTTCTTGACTTTTATACTCTTGCATTTTTGCGTTAAATTGAGTCGTTCAGGCTGTAAGTGCTGTGTGGTGTTTGGGACCCCCCCCTGAAACGCATACCCTACGGGACGTAGTTTACATTTTCCGTGTAACAAGTGTACGTTTGCCATGTAATTAATAGTGAAGCATGGGTTACAATGTAACGTCACTGGTCACAGTCGTCCACTCCGGTAAAAATAAATCACAAAGTTTCGGTTATCCTATTCTGTGCCTGTGTTAGTTTCTAAAGTTCATGTGTCCCAGCATTGATAGCCTAAAATCAGTTGAAGTTAGAGTAACGAACAAAATATTAGCACAGAGGAGAGCTCGCATACGGCATACACATATCTCATTCGGTCTATCGCCCAGTAACTAGTCGTCAGTATAGACAAGGGCTCAATGAAACTGGCCAATAATAGAACCGCTGGAGGGGCAAAAGTTTAGCAAAGGTACTGTACACATGCTTTAGATGTTACTTTTACAGATACTTGATTGTGGATAGAGTCATTTACGACCAAAGTATTATTGAGGACAGCCATTTATAACCGAGTTATACTTTTTTTTTAGAATCAGAAAATGATTTATTTAAACTTCCACATAAATACCAATTTGAGTTACAAACTGGAGTTATACTATTTAAAGATAGTCTCATTGATCCGAAAAGATATATCATTGCGGAGTTTAATTGGGCTAAGCCGCTTGATTTGAATCCATCCTGGTATCAGCGAAAGTTAGAAATTTATGGGATTTCGCTGTTTTTGTTGTGACCGTGCCAGACGTGGATGTTGGGGGTAGGACTACAGTAAAACCTTCTCGTGGGCTTGCTGAGACCATGATGGATCCAACCCGAGTGGACATGAGACATGGGATACAATGCACTGCCCAGTATTACTCATTTAACTTACCGACGACGAAAAGTGCGACTATTGACATGCACAAAATCAGCCGTAACATGTCGGAAATGTTAAGAGCCAAACTTTAGATAGGTATACTTCCCTTGGAATGCTAAAATGACACTGCTCGATTGGTTGGAATCTTATATATGATAATTGTTCCTTCTGGAAGGAATTCTAGAATGTAGTTTGAATTTACATAAGCATACATTCTAAAGCAGAAAGAGAAATACTCCATAGCTGCTAATTTGAAAGCGTATGCATTTCACTCTATGTAGGCTGCATACATCTACTTTGAATGGTTTTTATAATTCTATTTATAAGCTGTCAATTGCTCTCACCAGGAAATATTGAGCATTCTTAGTTTGTTAAAAGAATAAACAGACTAACCTACTTTCATCAACAAAGAAAATTGAATTCCATTGAACGGCTTCAAATTCAAACCATGTCCTGAATTCAACCAACTTCGGTTTTATAATTAATAGCCAATTTATGCAAGGTATTCGATGTATTCGTAAATAGCTATACTACCTTAGTAAATCGAAAATATGAAACATGTTAGGGTGAACGGTGAATCATATTTGAATAACATTTCCGGGTATGGATTACTTCAATTGCAGCATCGGTCTATTTACAGCCTTCAGTTATACAATTTGACTCATAGAAATAGAAAGTATATACTTCATGATCTACTTAATAATGTGCATTATAGGTCAGTGCAAATTTCTACGCGCTCAATAAATCATGTTTCAACATATCGTCATAAATCAACATACATTAGAACAGTAGTTTGCGATGGGAAGGTCTTCTAATGCAATCATAACATTGACTGAGATAACCTAGTACATGCTGCAAGCTACAATACTGTCAATGAGCTTCCGGGTACCTCTTTATCTCATTATGAAATATATTTTACGAATATTTATATTTCCGGTGTTCTCGTCGTACATAAGAACTTGAGACAAGAATCAGCAGAAACACGTTGCACATTGTTCTTGCATTTGATAGCATCATTTGATACTCTTCTTATTTAGTCTACTTTCAATGTTCCATGAATCGAAATTGAACATTTCATTTGCAAAATGTTTGCTCCTAAACAAAGCGTTCAAACCTAACTGCCATAAGCTGCATAAAACTTATATATCTATTTATTATATCGTTCGAATATTCTGTCTTTATAGAAACCGTCCTGCTCTAAGTCATATCTGCTTCTTGTTGCTAGAATTGAAAACATGCTCACTGAAAATTTACTGTCTACTTTTATCAAACTAATTTCAATTGGACATGTTTTCAAGTTTGCTCCATTTAAATGGGACTCTGAACTAAAAAAACTGATAAAAGCAAGCAGTATACTACATAAATTGTTCCCATTTGTCGCAGTTTTAATTTCCATAGTGGGAATTAGTTACACAGTAAGAAGCTACACGGTTAAATCGAAGTCTGATTTAATCATGGTTCTGTTTTTTGCATTGTGTGCGCTACCTTCGCTTTTAACAGTCCTTTGGATTCGTTGGAAGCAAAATGAAGTCGTTGCAGTGTTAAATGGTACATTCAACCTCAACAATCAGCACCGTAAGCTCTAAAGTCACAGAAAATGAAACTAATTAGGTAGTTCCCATATAATACCAATGTATACTTAAAGCGGACAATTCTAAACTCAATTCTGCAGCCACGCTTAGCCATAGCATAAATCGAGCTACTTTAGCCTAATGAAATATTTTTGAATTTTGCAGTGGAACTGTTCCAATATCCTGAAGTTACCAAAGATGGAATCGAACCTATGTTAAATTTAATTTGGAAAACGGCGGTTTTTCTCTGGACCGTGTCTCCTGTGAATACATATGTTATAATTGAAAACAAGATCTCAGCAGGTGCTGTATGGCATTTTAAAAATGTATACATGAGAATGTGCGGAATCGGGTTGGCTTCCATAGCCATTTCAATAGTCGTTTGGGCATTCGCAACTATGGTCACATGCGTAATTATATACGCTAGTTTGATTTCCGGTTGGTTGAACAAGTTAAAATGGTAAAAAATGAACATATGCTATTTTTTATGCTGTCCAAGACAATTACAATAAATGTAAATAATGTTTATCTGTTTTTATTTAGGGATAAAGGAGGTATTGCAACGAAGAATCGAATGAAAACTTTGTACCGTGCTCAAACGATTCTAAACAAAGCTGCTGTTCAGCTTTTATTTGAAATTTTACCACTGGTGGCTATTGGTTTTTGCACGGTAGCCATATCTGCCTTCTTTATAGTCCTCCGACTGAAAACAAATCTAAGTCCACTCTTTCTGTTCGCCTTATTCTTTGTTGCTACAATGATATGTGGTTCATTACATGTGATGTTCAAATTAGCCTACAAATTAACAGAAGACTCCTCTGTATTCCCCGACAGTTTCCTTAGAAGCAGTTCCAGATTTAGGACGAGGGAGGACCGACAGTTTTTCAGGTCATGTCAACGTTTTAGACTCAACATAGGGAACTTCTTTATGGTGTCCAGAAATACATTTCCCAGTGTGATGCACGAAATAATCCTCAATACTGTCATTAGTCTCATGGTGGCTGTACCACCATAAAATATCTCCTAAGATTTACCCAATTTAAAAACACATTATCATCTGGTTAACCAAACCATTTTAACCAAGAAAAAAGTTATATTCAATATATTTCGTATGTTAAGAATAGGGTCAGGTTTGAGTTTTCCGATCCCTGCCTCACTGCAACTCCCACTACGCACAAGGCAAACAGGTCGGTGGCCTTTGAAAAACTCGATTGGGTCGACCACCATTGTTTGAACGATATGAATTTCATCGAAACATAACAAATTGTGTACTCCATGGATGCTCAGAATCATGTTTTAATTCCGATGTGGTGGATTTAAAATTGCATGTCCAGCGACCGCTTGTAAGAAAAGTTCAAATATTATTGCACTATTATCCGCAATGAAATTTGCTTTACATAATTTTGGTATATCATTTGTCATTGCATGATTTTCGTAAATATGACCTAGAGGGGGAGGGGGCGAGAAGCACTTCGTGTCACTCTGTATATTGTATAACGTCTATAAAATGTAAATAATTATTATGGCTGTCAATCCAAGTGCCCTATTCACAACACTTTTTCACCAACACCTTTTGTTGTCCTAAAAACGACGTTTTCATCTGCATACTCGTTTTTTTTTAAATCCAACTTAAGCTGGATACACCTAATCTAACCCATCCAAAAAAGCATTTAAGTAAAATCAATGAACGACCGGAAAATCCGATTTTAGTTTAGAGAAAGCTTGTCAAAATTTAGGGCAGAAAAATATTGACTCCAATTGTTACTGTAAAATAGGTAAAGACCCAAGCAGCCGAGTGTGTCACTGTTCCATAGTGTCGTTACTCGCTCTCAAAAACATACATACTGCAGAATACATCAACACGTAGGTATTTTACGCGAAACTTTGCATTTTAGTAGATAGGTACATACAGGGTAATAACGTTGAATTAATTCTAGGGGAACAAGGGGCAGGGTGCACTGGCTACCTGTGAGGATCATTGTTTTTAGAATATACAAATACAAAGCTATATAATGGTGTTCTGTGTTTACAAAACCTATGAAAGAGTACCAGGGTTGAACAAATAAATTTTTAGTCTTTGGTCTGTAATGTATTTTAACTGACCAATCTGGATTTCCCTACAATTTATGTTTGGTACCTACTCGCTTCTAACAAAACGCAAATATTGTATGTCGTATGTGCATTAGATAACTTCACCAGTTTCAATATTGATCGGTTCAAAGGCATTCCAGTTTAGTCATGGAGAGCTCTATAGATTACTAAACTTAACTATAAAATAATAACGTTTAACTGAAAAGGCGTATTTGCACTCCACAATGGGAAATCTGTAATACATGTCAAATAGTTGGATGAAATACTTCAATCAATACGTAATTACGAGCATATTATCTAAAATGATTTCGTTTAGTGATTAGATATGATGATTACGGCAGAACTGATCAAATATGGTTATAGAATAAAAGATACTGCACGCTCCCGTTAAGTATATGTAGTATATCGAATGGAAATGTTCAGGTGACTCCAATTATACCTAGTTACATTCTTTGCTTAGTGAACATGTAACGTGCAGCAAAATATTACCTACATAACAAAAGTAACCCAGAAATGTACTACATTATTCGAGATGTCAACAAATTCCATGCATAAAATCTCAGATGATGTAATATAGCTTTGATTCACGTGTATACTTAGCTTGAATTTGAATACTGAAATAAACTAAGTTTCAGTCTAACTTTGAATTCCTTAAGGCCATAAGGTCTTAAGGTCATAGTTCATAGTTCAGATATGGATTCTTTATCGATGTTCATAGAACTCGTTTCAGTTGGAAAACTTTTTGAGTTGGTACCGTTCAAGTGGAACTCGGAACACAAAAGCTTAATCAGTACAAGTACCCGGGTTCATAGAATCGTTCCATTTATGGCATTTTTGTTTGGTATGGGAGCCATGATTTATACTTTCAGTAGTTACACGATCAGGTCCAGGGCGGATATTATACTGATTCTGTTCTTCATTGCATCCTTCCTTCCGGGCATCGCGACTGTAGTTTGGATTAGTTGGAAGCAGACTCACATCGTAGCGGTGCTAAATGGAGCTTTACATCTAATTGATGAGCACGGTAAGTCCTATAAGCACGAGTTCAGATTTGCCATCTACGACAAAACATTTCCTTCGTTGTAATGTATATCATTGTCATGTAAATCTGAAATTATTTGAAACATATCAGTTCAGCTATTCAAAGTTAATCAACCTGTCGTGGGCAATCCTATCTTGTAAATAATTTGGAACACAACACTGCTGATCTGGATTCTTTGTCCAATTAATACCTACATAATAGTTGAAAACAAGATTTCCACAGGTGCGGTTTGGCATTTTGAAAATATATTAGTGAGAATTTGCGGAATGTTTTTACTTAGCTCCGCATTCTCCGTTACCATGTGGGCTTATTCCATGATTTCCATTGGTGTAATTACTTACTGTGGCATCATTTCGAATTGGCTTACCAAATTGGACTGGTAAATTGTAGATATACTTGTGCTTTTTTTTTAATAGAAATTACTAACCCATTTCTGATCATGTTTGTTTAGGGATTCCGGAGACCTTGTAATGAAAAATCGAATGAAAATTTTATTTCGTGCGAATGCAATTCTACACCAATCATCACTTCAATTGTCCTTTGAACTTCTACCATTCGCCGTCCAAATTCTCTACATAATTGTCATAGTCACATTTTTCCTTGTACTCCGGTTGTTTACGAATCTTGGTGCACTTCTGTCAGGTGTATTATTCCTAATTGGACTGTTGGTTACCATATCCCTGCAAGTAATTTACAAGCTCCTCTACAACCTGACATCAGACTCATCAATTTTTCCAAATAGTTTTGTTAGAAGTAATTCAAAGTTTAGGACACTTGAAGATCGGCAGTTTTTTAAATCATGCAAACAATTTCGACTGAATATTGGAAATTTCTTCATGATATCTCGGAATACATTTCCAACTGTAATGCACGAAATAATTTTTAGTACCATAATTAACCTATTAGTGGCGATTCCTTCTCCAAATATAAATAACAGATTTATTTAAATTTTGTCGGCCGGTTAGCCTGTGCAATGCTCTTAGTTTTGTGAATTGCTAAAATTATTCAAATTAAATATTCATAGTCGAGAATCGACGAAATTACCAGTCAAATCCCAGGTTGAAGTAACTATTAAAGAGTAGGTTGGAGGTTGTACGAGCCCATTGTGAAAGCCAATTGTAGCGGCTCATTGTAACAGTCCATTTTAACAGGGTATAGTTATTATTATTATTTATTAAACCCCATCAATGGGTAATTACGGAACCGAAGAATGATTACAAATGAGATAAAGCGGATACAGTATAAATTGAGTAAGGTAGTTACAAAACTGTATTGGATAACAGTTGCCTGCTTTCAAAGTACCTACGTACTAGAACTTTCGCTGGTCACACACTAGGATCCAATATGTCAGTCAATGAACTGCATAAATTTCCACGACGAGTAGGAGTCATATTTTGTCGAGAGTTACTTAACTTTCACAGCAAAAAAGTTCTTATCTTGTACGAATTTCTTCAAATCATCTTCCGTAGTTGCGACAGTGAGGCGAGAAACGAATATAGACTGGGGTCTCGTGTTAACAGCAGCAGCGGCTATTGTAACATCTCATTGTAATAGTCCATTGTAACCTTGTTGGGTCGTAGTAATATTTCGACAGAATTCATAGAGTTACAGTTTACAATATGAAGTAATATTGTTACAATGGGCTGTAAGAATAGGCCGTTCCAATGGGATGTTACAAACCTGCTCTTTAAATGTCACTTCAACCAAATCCCCTGCCTGTAGTGTGTCGTATATTATGCTGTACAAACGTATAGCTGAGAACCCTCTGACGTCATCAGCTTACGCCGGCCGACCCTGCAGAGCAGCATAGCAGGTTGGAGAGCAGACCGCTCATTTTACTCTAACATGCCTGCACTCCCCTGCGTATAGCCGTAAGCTGATGACGTCAGAGTGTTCTCAGCCATCCGTTTTTACAGTATATATTATTGCAAAGTAGCACATTCGTACGTGTAACTTAATTCCACGCAAGTGACTGAGTACCATTTATCCGTTAGTTGTTCATATTTATTATTTTAAATTTACAGTCTATCAACTCTTTCGTACCTTAAGTATTGCACAAGCTCGTGTGTTGTCAGATTTATTTATTAGCAAACTAAAATTAGTTGGATATTACAATATTGTACCTTTCTGAAACTGTAACTATTGAAATGAATGTAATACTAAAAATATTCCATACACTGCATTGGCAACCTCAATATGTGCAACGCAGGCATTCTTTTATTTATTAATTTTTATTTATTTATTTATTGAACCCTGAAATCAGGTTATTACGAGCATTATTTCAATGTAATTTTTGTCTTAACTAGT
>JAQFYT010002365.1:0-13146 GCA_034694925.1 Ceratophysella denticulata | reverse complement strand
CTTGGGACGTGACAGGGTGACCCAGTGTCTTGAAAAGATAATTCATTAGAATTTGACCCAAAAATAGAATTTCCGACCAAGTCTTTTAGTTGATAGATGCAGTCTGACAAGAAAAGTCTCGTCCTCTTGAATCTCAAGATTACTAAAACGAGTCTCTCCTATCTAAACTAAACAGCTATTAAATAAGGAGTAAGAAACAAAGTCGATGCTAATCTCATCCACCATATTTTATTTCTGGTGATGATTCAATTGAGTCAGAGTGATCAGAAGATATTCAAACCAAGGTCTTTTGGGGATGAGAGAAGATATGCAGGGGAGGAAGAATAAAAAAGCATTTGGAATCTTAATATAGCCACTCTCAAATCTTCTTCGGCTGCAGTTTCACCGCTTAAAACCTGCATGTCTATTATTAAGAACTGAGGACCTACTTACCTCGAAAGTAGAGAAAGAGGTGCTTATTTCTAGACTAAACATATTAAATAACACACGCATTTACCGTAGTGGTTAGTACAAATAGACAATTTTTAAACGGTTTTCCAAAACCGGAAGATTTGAAATTGAGATCGCTTTTAATTGGAATTTATGCATATATCCTGATAGTTCGAACTAAGCCGTCTTAGAAACCTCAGATATTCACTCTTAAAGCTTATTAAATTGCAGTTTATTTAGTGACAGCAAAGGTCCGCTCAGCAAATGTTTGAATTATATTAGGTCAGAATCCACTGTTAAAGTTTAGTTAGGCTAGAAAGAATAGGGAAATTCAATGGAACTTCTACGGATAATTCATAATTCCTGGTTTGCATTTCATGAAATACATATATTGCTGCTGCTATCGAAGACGAGATGAAAATGGTTCCTAATCCTAGTATCAATTCTCGTCCCAGTTGGAAGTCGGGTCCGCAGGGGGCAGCTCATCTTCCGTGTTAACCATCTCAAGAAATCCGCACGCCATCATTATGTCCCAATCCCATTAGTTGAGGCCAACGAAGGGTTTTCAGTAGGCCGCTGCCGTGAGAGTTATAATTAAGCTCCATTGGGTGACATCAGAGTTCGAAAATATCTGTAGACTCGTCTCCCTGCTTCTCACTAGTAGTGTGGAAATAGCGTGAGCGATATGTGTAGGCGTCTTCACCGAAATTCCTCCATTATTTTGAGCCCGGTTATATGGAGGCAGTAGAGGAGTCTCATCTTCTGCTGATCTGCCTAGACGAGGATCATGGTTGATATTTCAGGAAAAGTTAGTACATATACATAGTGGTAAATGCTAAACGCCTGGCTAAGCGTATAAGAGCTACATAACTGTACAATGTGTATCTACCTACTACGTCGAAGAGATCATTTACACCAGAGAGTTCGGTATTGCCTCCTTCCCGAAACTCGGAGAGTTAAGTATGCATAAAATATGTTGGTTGTTTGAATGTAAGGAGGTACCTGGACTTGGAATGGATCAACTTCACACTGGCACTCGATATAGGTATGCATGCACGTGGGGTTTGGCGTAGGGGGAAATAAATTACATAATATGAATTCCACGCCTCATTTCTCTGAATCACGGTGCTAAACTTCCTACATTCAATTAGTAAACGCTATTCAAATTCCGGACTGCACTTTAGACTAGTTTTGGCTTGTTTGGCCTCCTGCAGGCGGTTTGTATAAGCCGGAAATTCAATAGCTCCCAATAATGTCAACACAATGTCCCTTGACACGTGTAGCTTCTCAGAACCTTGTGCTGCATTGAATTTGGCGAGCTATTGAATTTTACGGTCTTTTGTAACCTTTCTCTACTTTGACTAGATTAATCATGGTTTATTGATCAAAGTGACACCGAAATAGAACTTCCTTAAGGATATTTTTGAAACAGTACGCCTCCAACTCGTGGAATATCTCTTGCCAGCGTTCCATGTTTTTTTCACTTTTCAGGATGATTTTATAAGAAATGTTAGCATTATTCCATAGAGGCTTCAAGACATCAGGCTCTCTACGGCGAATCCTCCCAATATACCCAGTCAAGATAAATGCCCACCTTCTAGATTTCGAGATGTTTACGCATAACTTCATGCTAAGGTAGAAAAAATCACGTTTCATGCTTCGTAATTTGCAGCCGTGAACGTCAAAGCTTCTTCACTTTAAGAATATCTTTAAGGGTAATGCTGTGTCCGGTCTTTTCGCCCTGAGCTTTTCGCTTCCGGTCTTTTCAACTCGGCCTTTTCGTATAACGGGGTTTCGCCTTGAGGTCGTTTCCAGTCGTATAGGCTGGTACTTAACCTTACCTCGTCCAATCATCTTTGCTTTGATTACAATTAGACTCGCAAACGCGTTCGAATTCAAATTCCGGCGTGCTGCAAGTTCTGATGGCAAGTCGAAACTACCATGAGGCGAAAAGTGCAAGTCGAAAGGACCTGTAACCGGTGCAATACGATCTTGAGTAACAAAGTAGAGCAGGCGTATACATTCAATAATATATATTCACATTAGTGAAGATACACGTTGAGTACTTATTAGTCAAAGTACTAAGATTTTACTGTATGTAATTTTGGAGCATTGAAGGACACCGTTGTGACAGATTTCACGTTTCCGGAACTGTCTTTGAACGACCAGATAGATCTCATTGTGAGGAGAGCAGAAATGGCAACTATTGTAAGTGAGAAAAATAGATAGTATCTCTGATGCAACAGATAGTTTTTGGTAAATACATTCCACTGTGTTGAAGGTGTCCCTGATCGAGTGGCGGAGGTTGGGACTAGGCGTGGATTTTTGGTGACATCGAGGTGTAACTTTGTAGGAGCAGAGATGCGTGTGAGACATGAGGAACTGAGGCCGTATTTGGGGAGGGTAGGATTAGAGATCTTGCTAGGTTGTACATGGATAAATGGGGAGCGGGTTCGAACGGAAATGTATTATTTTGCATACAAAAAAAGTGTTCATGGTTTTTGGATTGTGCTTGGGAAAATCTCGGAGTACTCAGGGTGTCTATGTCTGCTGAAGAAACGAGAAGATGGTCTCTCAATACGTGAAGTCAATTCTAGTGTACGTGGGACGAAAGCTTTTTTTTCTATTCCTAACCCCGAAGTCTCGTGTGCAAAATTTCTAACAAAACTAAAGCCCCAGAAAACTAATCATTTCGAGTGTAAAGCGGTGCTTGGGCGTGTACCTTCCTTCCCTATCTGTGTCAATAGTTAATTCGGTTGTAAGAAAGTTGCTTGCTTCTATTAGTGCTTATTTGTAGTTTCTTTTTTTAAAACTCCACTCCTGCAAGGTATTGCAACAGTTTAGTTAGTTCAATCTAACAATATTGTGATTCCAGAAATTTTTTTCTCCTACAAACCCAGTTTTTGATTCCAGGAACGTAATCAAATTGTTGAGGTGAAAGTGGTAGGCCGAGTTTGTTACAAGCAAAGCCTTTCAAGGAAATTGAAAACTGAATCTGCATTCAGGTGTTTCCGAGTTATGCTGGGAAATGCAACCACGAGACATTGGAAACCCATTATTTGTCTTAATTAAGGCAATGTAATACTTGGGCTTGGGAGTCACCAATGTCTGTACCCCTTGGAAATATTTCATCTTCAATTTCAATTTCACAGTCAAACTCGACTGACGAGGAATCCACACTCCATCCCCGTTGCCCCCAGCGAGACGTAGACAGGAATGTTATTATAATAACGTATTTCACTTTAAATGAAACCGGGACGCAGCGTCACCGAGACTCACGGGTAACCTGAGCTAGGACCATGCCAATTTTCAGGCCGGGAGCCGGGAATGCTTTCAGTCCGTCGTTAACTCGTGCATAGTGGAAGTAAAAGTCTATGAACAGCCTAACCTCTTTTTTTCTATTTCGACAGACTTGTTGAGTGAGTTTTGTCGAAGAGGAGAGAAGGCTTTCCTTCCTCTGAACCTGGCGCACAGTCGTATTTCCCATATATAATATCCTAACCCATGTTTCTCTTTCAACTGAGGAGATTCGTTTTCGGGTGTTTTTCATTTACCATTTCCAAAGTATTTACCCGTTTCCTCGAGTCAAGAAGTGAGTGAAACTCTTTCTTGGCATCCGGACGCAGTAGAGTATGGGTTAGTTTCCCAGTTCTGATTCTGAACGGAAAATCTCTGAGGGATGAGATGAGACTATGAGACCGTAGACAGATGCTAAGATAAGACAGGGTCTCCGTTTGGACGTTCTGGGACCAATCTTTTGATAAACTAATAGGTTCTCTCGATAATTCGGTTCGAGAGGTTGGGCAGGTTGAGGGTGCGTTGCAGGGGTGGACGGCGCGTAGTCTTCTGCACCTGTATGAATCAGTGAGCTAATTTTAGACTCAGACTTGGCACGGATCCGCCCGTTGCCTAATATGGTGGCAGGCGAGGAGATCGCGTATCTCTCACGTCTCCATGTCCGCTGCCCCACTTCCTCCACCACCACCGCAGCTCTGAGCCTTATCTACCATCCAGACAAACATTGTCACACGCCCGCCGGACCACCAGACATGCCGATAATACTTCCTTCTCAACAACAACGCGTCGTACCATAATGATATCGCTATGAATCATCCAGTTCAATGTCAATAACAGGCCAGCAAGTAGACCTCTCGGCTGATTCGGTTTCTGAAAATTAGAAAATGACCCGTGACCCATTCCCAATCACGTTAACATTTTGTTCTGGAATCACGTTATTGTGTTAAATGCCTTAAATGCACTAAACAAGGATTTGTCTGTATACCAACTTTTGTCCTCCTTCCAGGTAACCCCACTAAAGTAAAAATGCCCAGATTCGAGGCCGAGCCAAGTGAACAGTGTCCGAAATGTGGAAAGACCGTGTACGCCGCCGAACTGGCACTTGCTGGAGGATACAAGTTCCACAAAGGCACTTGTTTCAGATGCGGTAATCAATTCGTTTTCTTTTTCACGTCTTTGAGAATAAAAGCGAATGACATTTTCATTCATCAAGCTTTTACGGGAAAAGCATACAAATGAATAGGAAATCCGCTCAGGGTTACTTTGCTTTCCCTTGTATGTACAAGCCTTATTTGTTCGAATCATTTCAGAGTTGTGCAGGAAAGGCCTCGACTCTACCAACTGCTCTCCTCATGAGGACAAGATCTACTGTAAGACCTGTTACGGTCGTGTCCATGGGCCCAAGGGTATGTGCACCATGTTTACCCGGAACTCTGTGTGCTAAATAGCATAGAGCTTTGAAATTCCAAGTTTGAAATTCCAAGTTGCAAGTGAGTCTGGGAATGACGCGATATTGTATGTATTATTTATGCAAAAGGATACGGATTTGGAGGGGGAGCGGGAGCCCTTAGCATGGACGCCGGGGAGCATCTCAGGAATGTCGACGGTCCACCAACCAGGTAAACCCATCCATTCGTACTTTTGTAGACTGTGCAGATTCTGGAGAGGGAGCTTACCTCTCTGGCTTTCCTGTGGGAAACCCAGTTCCCAAATCATAAATCCCAATTGACTTGTCGGGAGCTCAATAAGGTTTGACTCTATGTGCACATAGGTATAGTTCGACCATCACGCCCCAGACCTGTCCCGCACAGGCGGAATGGGTGAAGCGGAAAGACTTGCTTATTCCGAGTTAGGGCAGCATATAAAAAATTCCAGGGAGTAGATGAGGTTATAGTTTAATCAAACCCCGAGCTCATGTAATGCAGCTGAAGAGCGAGGACAAAGATTAATCACATTTGCTTTAGAACTCCTAACAGAGATTGATCATTCCGCTCGCCGGCTCGCCTCGTCGTCCTTGTCTTGTTCTAAGCTCATGACCACCTCGGAATCTGACTGATTGATTCCACAACCTTCTCCCTTATTACCTTCTCCCTTATTTATTAAGACATTACGGAGCACCCTGCGTCTCTCTGGAATATTCCAGAGTCTGCATAGGGAAGCCCTGCAGTTCTAGGAAATGACATAAGGCTGTACAGGAAGGAAGCACCAGTCCTGGCATTCATTCCCATATATTTGCTCAGACGGAATGGCATTGAGGGTGTGAGTCAAACCTCCACGTGGACTAAGAGCCTGGAATACTTACCCCAGATTTGAGGAAAGTTTCGTAGGATATTCCCAAAGATCAGAATTTGATAGAGCGACTCCTTGAGCTCCTGCCTTCGTTTACAAATTCAATTCACTCCTTTCTCCAGTACGGGCCAGGAGACTTTCTCATTCTGCTTCATATGGCCCATGGCCTCACTCACACGAGTACGGCAGAATTGAAAAGCCTTATATAAAATGGTATTTTGGAGTGTCGTCAGACTCCCAGAGCATCTTATGCAGCTTCGCCTCTGTTTTATAATTCATTCAAAGTTTTAGGTATAATCCGGCTCCTGACGGAGACGCCCCGCTTTTCTGCTCGACCGATCAGTTGAGTTTTCTATCCAAGTTTTAAGTCAAGTCAGGTTGCCAGCCTCAGGCCTAAAAGCCACTTCCACTCTAATTTCTATCTTCGTTTCTGATGTGATTGAATCCAATAAATAAACTAAAAGAAGCAGGGTCCATAAGGGAGGATTGCTTTTTGGTTATTTTATAAACGTAATTCTGCTGCCACCTGCAATAAATTACTCCTTTAATTCAGCACGTACCTATTTGGAAATCTAAGGCTGAAGGTGCTGAGTTTCATTCCTTGAGATACCTCTTCATTGGGAGACTTCCGCTGGACTCTTGAATTATCGCTGGAGTAGCGCAAATATTTCAACCACTTTATAGAAAGTTATCTCAATTTGATAGTCGGTTCATCTTAATTTTGTCAATCTGCTTGTCAGTCATAGCGGTTTTCCCTTGGTAAATGCATAGGTATTAACTGCATTTTAAGACGTGCACAGTTGCCTAAACACAATTCCCGTAACTCAGCCTACGGCACTAACCATCACTCAACTGTCCCGAGAGCTGTGGCCTAGACACAGGCTCTGGTTTCTGCCAGTCAATCTGGATGGAATAATGGCATCTGGGTGTGTGTATTTGGAACATTATGGGTCTTCTTTGTTTTCATAAATGGGTGACACAGGCTTAAGCCTCAGAATGATAATTCCTTGATGCGGTCCTGTAGTTTAGTTGAAAACATGCACCCAGGCCAGGAGATAGGCCTTGTTCCGACGCTACTATCTCCAGACACTCATGCACTACTTTCTCCCTGGTATGTCTCTGGTCTGCAACATGTTTTCCAACTTTGGCAATGGCTAGGCTATTTACACTTATATTACCTGCTTAAGTACTTATATAAGTTTGACATGAGTTTTGACTCAATTTGAACAAGTGGGCCCCCAATGCCAAATCCTTGGCAGTAAGGCTTTCACTGACAACGCGTCTAGTGGGACTCAGGAGAGGGGGTAGAAGTTAGAAAGAGAACCTAAGCCCTAGTTTTAGCCTATACTTAGGAAATCTGCCAATTAGTTCCGCATAGCCGAGCGTGAGTTTAAAAACCAAACTTAATAAGCTTCTTGTCTTAGCCTAAAACTATGGTAGGTATGTATGTAGCATATGTCTTATGAGTTCTCCCTCGCTTTCAGACTGTAGGATATACAGCGATTTGATCACAGGATGCCGCGGATCTTGTTGTCAGGTCTTGTCCACTCGACCTGGAGAAAAGTTACTTCCAGTTAATTTGTCACGTGGTTTTGGAATAGATATGGTTGGAAACACACCACACATCGCAGAACATTCGTTAGATTGAGTTACACCAAGCCTTCCAAACTTGCAGGAGCGGTTGTTTTTTCACGAAGCGTCGTGCTTTCACATTATGTCCCCTCTGGGGAAAACAGGAAACGGTTGGGGGAAGATCAGGTTACCGGAGGATTAGCAGTACATACATTCACTATGTAGGTAAAGCTAGGATTTCCAATGTCTGAGGTACACAGGTGTGATTCCGAATTCCGATGCGTGAAATAGGAATGGCACGGTTTTAATAGAACATGGTTGAGCTTTCTTACTTTCTAATAAGTCCCACTCACGCATATTTTCATTTCAACATCGTGTTTCAATTTGAATACAAATGAGTTAATATTTAGGCTTGGATTTCTGGTTTATTTGGCTTCATCAATTACAATTACAGTCGGCATTTTCCGATGTAGAATATTGTTAACTCTTAATATTTTATTATCTGAAAACGTGCGAAGGTATACTTCAGTTTGGAATTCTTAGCCAGCAAAAGCATCTGGCACGAGCTCTATTCTACCTTTGTTTCTGCTTACAATTCGCATTCGTGCTAACCTGAGCGTGAAAGACACACGGCATTTGAGTCAATTCCCGGAAGTCTACTTACACGAGTAGTACTATTAGGATAGCCTGGAATCTGTGGGTCACTGTATCTCGGTTTTATTAATTCCAGCAACACCTGGCAGGCCCCGAACACGAGGATTATCCAGGCCCCAGAAGGCCAGGGCTGTCCACGTTGCGGAGGCTGTGTCTATGCAGCAGAAGAGATGCTGGCCAAAGGGAGAAGTTTCCATAAGTCCTGTTTCAAGTGCAAGTGCTGTTCCAAGCAATTGGACTCAGTCACTGCCTGTGACGGCCCCGACCGAGACATCTACTGCAAATGTAAGTTCTCCTGCTGGATTTTGATTCCATGCTCTCAACAAATGTTTATCACAGAATAATCCGAACGAAAACTTCCCTAGATTTCCAAAAACGTTTCAAGCCGAGCCGACTATTTGTATGATGTACATACTAGGTATTTACTAATGAAAAGAGTCGCAGCTGTCTTGAGCGTTCCAATTTTTAATGGACTACCTTATCCATGATACCTTAGCGTCTTCCCTGTTTCTGCTTTTTTCCTCTTCGGATCCCGCAGCGTTTCTTAGGGAAGCCCAACTTTCTTCGATCTCCAAAATTATATTAAGTATTTAAGATTTGCCTTTGATTTTCTCCCCTTAAGCTTGCTATGGAAAGTACTTTGGACCTAAAGGTTATGGATTCGGACAGGGTGCCGGGATTTTGCAGAGTGACGAATCCATTCTCAACGGGTATGCTCTTGCATTTGTTTTCGAGTCCGATAATTTAAAGACAACAGGGACTAATTAAGCACGATGCATGGCTTACATAGAGACCAGTACTTGGCCAATAAGCCCCATTTGATCACGGATACCACGGCTATCATGGCCAATGCGGGTGAAGGTTGTCCACGGTGCGGAGGATGTGTGTATGCTGCAGAGGAAGTTCTGGCTAAAGGACGGGTAAGGATTTTCCCGTGCTCCATAATTTGGATTTACTCTTTTGGGGATGAGTCATGAGTCTTAATCTGGGTGTTCTACTTGTTTGAAAAATAGTCTTGGCATCGGAAGTGTTTCAAGTGTTGTGAATGTAATAAAACTCTCGACTCCATCAATGCTTGTAACAGTCCAGACAGTGAGGTGTACTGCACGACCTGCTATGCTAAGAAGTTTGGTAAGTTCCAAGTTTCGTATGCATAGTAAAAACGGAATTTGCGGTTTTCTAAGGAGTGTGATTCTTATGTTCAAGGTCCCAAGGGTTACGGTTTCGCTTGCGGTTCCGGATTTCTTCTGACAGACGTTTTGCCGTAAGAGTCTACCAACTAAAAATTTTACTGCATAGTTTGAAACAAATAAGAATTTTAGGATTGTTTTATTCCTCGTATTCGTAGGAATGAGGAGAACGACACACAGCGACCCAACTACTCGACCGATGTATCCAAAATCAAGGCAGCTAATCCAGCTGAAGGTTGTCCTCGTTGTGGCGGTGCCGTGTTTGCTGCTGAACTCATGCTTGCCAAAGGAAATGTAAGTAGAATTTCAACAATAAATTCTACAAGGTTTTGCGACCCTATGCTAAATGTTGACCTACCATTTGTTGATCTAACAGAACTGGCACAAGAAATGCTACAGCTGCGCGGATTGTGCCCGCCCACTCGACTCGGTCAGTGCTTGTGATGGGCCAGCCAGGGAGATCTACTGCAGAGCTTGCTACGGAAAACGATTTGGACCAAAGGTAAATCAGTTTGTGCACCCGCATTTTTTTTTATTCTGGGCTGTCTTGACTTGACTCTATATTTCCTTTGAACTAGGGTTTCGGATTCGGATACGCTCCAACCTTGGTCACGGTCGGCGAGTCAACAGCCCCACTGTGAGCATTTAAGTACAATATTTCAGAAGCATTGCGGCCAGCCGGAGTTGCAGGTTCCAATGCAGTTCTGTGTCCCACTAATGATAGATAGAGTCATGGTTTCGTAGATTTAATGGGAATAATATAGATTTTGTTTATCTGTCCCCTGGATGATCTTAAATTGAATTTGCTAATGCCCCATTGTGTCTCAAGTACAAGAAACGTAGAATTATTGGAACTCGTACAACTCCTAGTATTCGGTCCATTGCTTTTGAATAGTACATTTTGATATGAGACATTGTGTAACTTTTGTGTCGTTTGGTTGAGTACAGGGCGGATGTAAGGCCTGGTGGAACATTGAAACCTTCGGATGGAGAAGGATGTGGACGTTGTGGCTATGCCGTCTACGCCGCTGAACAGATGCTAAGCCGAGCAAAGGTAATAGACGTCGTTATCTTCTTGTGATGAGGCGTTTATCTTCCTTCCGACGTATGGCCGACCTTCACCTGAACCAGGATTCTCGTTCAAGGCTCCATGAGTCCATATTTAATATCCCGGTTCTTTTCATTATTTCTGCTCAATTTCCTCGGCGCTAAGAACCATTTAATTGGGCTTTTAATGTTCTGGTGAAAGTGGGATGGGTGAGGCTGACAAGTAAGAGCAGGAGACAGCAGAGAAAGTTGGGTCTGAGACGTTTTTCCTTCTGTTCTTTCCAGGTCTGGCATCGTCGGTGCTTCTGCTGTTGTGAATGTAAAAACTCCTTGGACTCCACCAAGGTCAATGACGGGCCTGACGGAGAGATCTACTGCAGGGCCTGCTATGCCCGGAACTTTGGGCCAAAGGGTGTTGGATTTGGACTTGGGGCTGGAGCACTCAGCATGGGCTAAATGCTCCCGCACCTCAACTATTCCTCAAATTAGACGGAAAGAAGTGAAGAAGATGAAGAGGACGAAGGGCCGAGGACTTCCGGTCACTGTATTCGTATTATCATGGAGTGTCTCCACGGATGAACATTGTGTCAAATTAAACTACTAAGGACTTAATATAGGATGGGAAAGTATGCTGTCAATTCAGCTTTTTTTTGGGGATCCAAAATGCCATTATACATTACACATATAAGTAGGCCTAAAAATTTTCTTTCACTTCTTCCTTCTCGCCCACAGCTTTTTCCGCTTTATTGCTTCCACTTTGCACTTATTCCTTGACCCAAAATCATCACAAAGAATAAGACTCGACACGTTTCAAACACCAGCAACCGCCTCACTCCAAGTGTTGAAGCAGTAGTTATTCCTCTAGGCGCGAATAGGCTATCACTACTCGACTACATACATTTACTTTTAATGCATTTCTAGACTTATACGTTTAGTGCTAAGCCTATACAGTCTACATATAGTGTTGCTCTACTAAATATTTAGACTAAGTTTTAATGTTACTCAATATCTGATAGGCTAACTGTATTGTTTTCGCATGTAAGCCACTACTGGTTCATAGACTGCTTTCACTTGTACATTAATTACTCATCTCATTAATTACGGAAGTCTATCTGAAGGGATATTTCATGAAGGAATGATGGGGAGACATGATTTCAAATTTTTTGTATAAAAAAGAGACAACAAAAAATCGACAAAAAAAAAACTAAAAAGTAAAATACAAGTGCTAGCTTAGATGGATTCATGCACTTTGCACTCAACTTTGAAACTCAAGCCTCCAAGTTCCTCTCGAGTCGAGGTACCGGCCTAGTTTTGTAATCAAATTTAGGCTATTGTTCCAAAATGCCTTAGTACCGTCCCAGACGGATGAATAGCTTTTGTAGTGTTAGTAATGGGTATGCAGTAATTGTGTCAGTGTCTGCTGAAACGTCTAGCCCATTGATTTCCACCCTAATTCTTGGAATTGAGGCGGAAACTTTTCTACTCCACTCCTGAATCCCAGACGTTTTATGGATGAAAGTTATTTCATCTTTCAACATATAAAAATTAAAACTGAGAGTTTAGCTCAAATCCTGGATGGGATTTTCTGAGAAATCGTATTGAAAAAAATTTAGAGCTGAGAGCTGAAAGCACTGCCGGCCAAAAAGCTGTTTTACGTCCTACAAACGCAATGGCCCAATTAACTTTACAATGGAGTCTACTTTCCCTCTCCGACTCATTTCCTGGAGTTTGTTGATAGGAGACAATAAGCCAAGCTGTAACTTGTTTAAGATTAACCACGATTCACTGAGCCGATAGCCCTTATCTCAGCTAAGTACGTATTTATGGAGGGAAACAAAAGTAGGGCAGATCGGGGGAAGCTTTATTGCCGCTCGTCGGTACGACAATGTATGATTTCCTGGCCATGTACAGATACTCATGTCAGTGCAGTGCAGACACCGTTTGTGTCAACTAGGATTTGTTCTAGATACAAATACCCCGCCGGCTCATTCTCTAGTTGGTATTAGAGTTGTTGGAGATTGCCTCAGGTATACCAGGACAGACTTTGAGATATCTCGGATTTGCTTTTATTTAACTCCTATTCCCACTCCCCAGCTTCTCAACAAACAATAAATCACTTGTGTCATGTATTTCGACTTGAGCCGCCTTTTTTCTTTACAAGTCCATTTTTGTGGCGTCTATCATTCACATAAGCATAATGGTCGTAATTGGCGAAGAATAGAGCCATGTTCTGAATTTCCAAGCGTTGGACTGAAGGTCCTCTGATCAAAAGCCGATTTAACGTAAGTTAAATGGGGCTTTGTCGAGGAGAAAGCGGACTTTCTCCTGGTTCCAAAGGTTGAGTATATAACTAACTGTTCTTTTGACAAGTGAAAGGTTTCAATTACGTGCATTACTGTCAACAGTTTTCAATGACTATCAAGTCATTGGCTTTTCTTTTGACTTCATGCCACCCCGTTGGGGGATAGGCTATATTTGGGTCGAGGTAGGACGGAGGACCTATTATAAGGGGAATATTTAAACGTGCAGCTGGATTAGTGAATTTTGCAGCTGCCACAGTGTACGGCTAAATAAGCGGATTTTGCGGCTACATTAGTAACTTTGCAGCTGAAATGGTATTCCCACAGCTAGCTAAATTTGGGTGTGACTAATATACTGACCATGAATT
>JAQFYT010002364.1:0-13147 GCA_034694925.1 Ceratophysella denticulata | reverse complement strand
TTAACCTATTTACATAATTTTCTGGGACGGACAGACAGACGGACAGGGGCATCCCAGTAGACCTTCTGGTCTAAAAAAAATAAATCCTGCAACTACCTTACTCGTATACCTGTAATTTGTAATCAGGAAAAATTCAGTAGGTACACAAATAAAGCGAACGTATGGTTTCCAAGTCTGCAAGAGAAATGGTATATATAGCGGACTGTAGAGTCAAATTCAGTTCATGCGTATGGCTTCGACTAGCCAGAAAACCCATGTGATCATGCCCTTTATATATTTCAGGTATTATTAGGCAAGTGACTAATTCAACACATGCCGCATACTTTGCGTGGACGATTTCCATGAAATAACAACATGTATTTTCTGGCAAGCCGGCGCCGTATGCATCCAAACTGAATTTGATTCTACAATATAAACCTCCCAATTTAATTTATAAAAAAAGTTTTTGTTTCATAGAATTTTGAGCGAGCAAAATTATAACTCCATTAAATATGAATCTTGCTTCGACTTTTTGACTCTTTTTGAAAAAGAGTTTATGTTTCATAAACTTTTCATCACGGAAGAGTTTTGCTTAATTTTTTAATGAATTTATATATGATTTTTACTTCTTGAGTCTTTGCGTTGTTCTAAATGTATCCACAGCTAAATTTTGCTTGTTAAGATTTTTTGATAGATTTTGAAAAAAAGTGTTTCAATAACAAGCAAAAAGTTCCTGTAACTGCTCCTTTTTCGGCTCCCTGGAATAGGCTGCTACAGTGCTGGGGGTTTTAAGGCTTCTATAAATGCTTTCCGGGGAGCATATTTCCATAACCTACATTGTAGGTGCAACTACGGCGTGTATTCTTATGGGAGTCAACTTGTCACATTCCCCAACCTAACCCTGTGGGAGCTTAACCTAACCTAAAATGTGACAAGTGACTCACATAAGAATACACACCGTAGTTGCACCTGCAATGCAGGGTTTGTAAATATGCTTCCGGGGACGGACTGACGGACAGGGGACAGGGCCATCCCAGTAGAGACCGTCTGTCTGGTCTAACAACGAGTTAACGGTAAAGTAGTTTTGAAGGTGCTGTAAGTTATACTTGGAAATTCGATCCGGTGTACGGACGGACAGACGAGTTGAACCATTTCATAAGGCCTTTCGGGGTTTTATGTAGTAATGAACAGCCTATTCCATTATTTTAAAGTTAATTCGTTGCTACTGTTAATTCATGCCTTAAAATTTGACAGCCCACAGACAACTTTCCCACAAGTTCCCGGGCAGGTTGTCTTACCCTTCATGCTCCATCTTCCTTCGAGGGCGTGGACAACTGTGGCTACCAGCTGGTTTTTGATATGTTCCGCCACCTCCTCGGCAGTAACTATGTGGCCCCAACTTCCAGCACAACTGTTCACACCGGAAACTTTTACAGATTCAACCAAACATTGTTAACAGCTTCTGGAGATTATAGGAAGGACTTCATGGATTCGTCAGGCTCATTGTATGTACCCGCGAAATGCCGCGTTGTGGGAAATACATGTAAAATTCATGTAGCCCTCCATGGTTGCTTCATGCATGTCTATTCTCAGTATGTCTATTTTCTGTTATAATTAGTCAAGTGAGATCCAGGTAACACTTATACTGTAACTACTGACTCTTCCTTCACTACTTCTAGCGCAGTATGCAATTTCTTCGTGACAAATGCGGGCTATCCACAGGTTGCCGATTTCAACGACATGATTGTTCTCTTTCCAAAAGCATCGCCTGTGGGTTTTTCGGCAGCCACCCAGGCGAATCTTGATTGTTGGGACTTTAATGGCGCTGTATCACCCGATTTTTGTAAGAAACGTATACTCCGTTACAAAACCTGCCTTACGGCACGTTGGGACCAGAAGGTTACTGGCAATATGACATTGACTAAATTTTGGCATTATGGGACTTCTTAGAACTCTGCTTCCAGGTGCTTCTATTCGGAACCCCAAGACGACTTTCAAACATATTTGAATTGATCTTTGAGTCGTTGCCTAATCTTGGATTTGCATTCCTAAGAGTTTGATGATTTTTGAAAAATATTACATGCATACATGTGAATATTTTTGTAGCACCAAGATAACTTTCAAATCGGTTTTAGTGTAGACTTTTCAGTCATTCCTTAACTTTAAACTTGCATTCCTCAGAATTCAATGATGTATAGGAATATTATCTGCTCTCTTGTGCTTCGATTTGGATCACAAAGTTCACTTCTAGAAGCAAAAATCATATGTAAAGTCGCGTTGAAAATAAAGCAAAACTTTTGCGCGAAGAAAATTTTATGAAGCAGATTTTTTTTAAATTTTATTACTGAAAATTGAATGATTTTTGTAACATTATCTGCTTTTTTTTCTTCCGTTCGGTGCACCAACATGACTTTTTAACAGGTTTAAAAATAACTTTTATAAGAATATAGTCTAGAGATATTCATCGGTTCTATACTGCTGCCAGTTTTAACCTATTTACATAGGTTTCCGCGACGGACGGACAGACAGTAGCATCCCTGTAGAACACTGGTCTAAAATGTGTGTGTAATTCTTCCAGGTTTAAAAAGTGGACTGCAACTGAAATCCATCCACACAATTGCTGCCGCAGTTGCTGGCGTTAGTCTCGATTAACTAAGATGTTACGACAGAGCTAGAAAATACTAAATTATTGTTCGAGTTTGTAAGATATATTTAGCATGAATTACTATTTACTGCATTCTCAATATTTACACCTAAGTCTGCGTTAAAAATAGTTTATGATACCCCCCCCCCCTTGTAGTAGTTAGTCCCTACATTGTACCATGCTAGCGTAAATATGTACTCTAAATGTGTATTCTATCATATATAAACCTACAGGTACACTTATCATGCTGTTACCTAACTTACCACATTCTATCTAAGGATTGACTCTAATCTACACGTTGTATGTCCAACCTCACCTGGCTTGTGTGCAGCTCAGCATGTAGCAGAAGTATAGGCGCCGGGTGCATATTTACAAACCCTACATTGTAGGTGCAACAGAGGGCGGAGTTTTCAAAATTCAGCCAATAGCATCGCAGAAACTGAAATCCATTGATGAATTCGTTAGGTTAGGTTTTCCTAAATCGCCGCGACATATTTCCTGGATTCAAGGGAGGCGTGGTTAGGTTCATCAGGGTGTTTTGCTATCGGTTGAATTTTGGAAACTCCGCTCCCTGTTACCCCTGCAATGTAGGGTTTGTAATGCACCCCGGGTTCATAACTCTCTGCAAAGCCCGAGTTCACAGCCACCACTACTCACTTACTCGTTAACATCCATGTAGTCAAGTCCTGTGCTAAGGATTCACGACCCTCAGTACAGTAATTGTTGAATAAACCGGCATTTGGGATTAATATTTCCTGCGTCCTAATTGTCCTTTTATTTAACATAATTTCCCTTATTCTGGTTTAGGTCGGACGGGCTTAGACCAAAAAAATTAAATTCGAATAGAAATTAAAATTATACCTGTTTATAAATTTTAATAATGTTTCAAATTAAATGTTTTTCTTGCGCATTTATATAGGTGTTTCCACGAAGAGAAAAAAATGAATCACTGGAATAGTCATATGATTTTTTTTACCCCAGTGGACTAAAATCCCTGTAAATAAGCCAAATCTGGCTATAGGTCGTTTAAGAGTTTTCTTCGAGAAAGGGAGACAGAGTTGAGAAAGTAGTAGGGGCTTTGACGTGAATCGGAAAAAAAATTATTTAATAGCGCTGATCATATAATTTTCTACTTCTTCGTTAATTCGAATCGTAATGGCCATGCTTGGGGCGCCTATCCGTTTTTCCTCTCACCACCAGAGATGAGAGGAAAAACAGAAACCAGTAAATCGTAACAGATTGTTGCTATACTATGTTGCATAGTTATACTACATACTAAGCTACTATACTACTACACTACTACGGTTGACCTGCTGTGTGAACAGGACTATTGGTAAACTGTCTCTGTATCAAATTAATCTATTATTCGTCCTCATATTTACGACCTATTAAATATTTTTTCATTTATGCATTAGGTATTCTTCGTCTGGTAATAATAGCGCGATTAATTAAACAGAAAGTATATTCCAGATTAAATCACCTGGCCAAGCCATTCTCCCCAACATGCAATATATCGTAGTAGTTTGACCGACCTAAATATTGTTTAGCAACACATACCTTACATACAATACACCGAAATCAGACGACAACAAATATTTTTTTACAGTGGCCGAGTTAGAAATCTCCAGAGCTTGAAACAGTTTTTTGCCATTTTCATATCAAATATATTTATAAAATCTCAAATACAAAGTGAATCGAGCCTTAGCCTTGAAATTGAATCTTTGGTGCAGGAACTAATCAGAAGTGAAGCCTACGAAGACGTTTTAGCACGGATTTCTGCGTTCTTTACCGTAATAAATACATCCCAACTATTTACCTGTCCATATTAAAAGTTAAGTCGTTGTTATTTCAATATTCGGATGAAATATTTATCTTTACAGGAGCTCTGTGAAAGAGAAAACACAAGTGCACAGGATGCTTATTTTCCAACACGTGAACTCCAAACCCGTAGAGTTTACTTTTAAAAATTTTGAGAAACACCATTCCTATCTAGTACCATCATCGTCCAATACAGGGACTACTAAACTCAAAGTTCTTCCAGTCCCCCTCGTATGGGGTATCCTAATAAAATTATAATCGGACTTCACCTTACAGGTAAGGCTCGTCTAATTATATAATTTTATAACGGAGTACCCCATACTCAGGGATTAGTGAAACTAATAACTAAATGTAGATGTTAAAAGTTACAGCAAACTGTCAATCCATAGGAGCAAGGGCAATTTTATTGACATCAAGTAAATAACGATGTAATTTTTTCCTTCATTGTATTGTCAGAATAGATTCAGCAAAAGAAGGAGTATCAATTAAGGGTCGGTGATAATGTTTCTCAAATACAGAAGATGATGCAGTCCAACCAGCAGTTTTGCGGATTTGTTCAATCGAACAGCCATTTCTTGCAGCAGCCGACGTTGAAGCGTGACGAGTACTGTGGGCTGTAAAAAGAGTAATATCAATGCCAGCTTGTTTTAGAACTGTTTTCAACCAACGACTAAGGGTCTGTGTTGAAATAGCGGAAAACGGTTTTGAATAACTTATAAGAACATTTTCCGAATCAATTGATCTGAGGCTTTCAGTTCTTTTTATATAACACAAAAGAAGTGAAGCCACGCAGAGCTCCGGTTTAGAGTTAAGGAATGGAAGAGAAAGAACGGGGTTTGGGTTGCCCGGCTTTGTTGTCTTGATGACATCTGTGATTATGATATTGACACCTTGAGTGTCAACTTTAACGTTGGGCAGCTTAATAGCACACAGAGTCTGTAGTCGTTGCGCTGTAGCTAAAGACAACAAACCCACTAATTTATGAGTCATATCTTTTAGCGATAACGACTCATTAGGAATTAGGGAACCCAAATAATTGAGGACTGGGGTAGGGCTCCATGTTACAGTGTATTTCGGTTTAGTGGGACGCTGCTTAAATGCTCCACGGAGAAATCTCTTAACGGAGTGATTATCTCCGACCGTGACCCCGCCAGACCGGGGGAGGATCAGTGAGAGTGCAGAACGTGCGGAGTTTAGTGAGCCGTAACTTGACCCATTGTCCAGCATTTCCTGAAGGAATGCTACTACATTACTTGTGCATCCAGTGAACATGCACAACTTTTGTCTGTTACAAAAAGACCACCATTTCTTAATATGTATATCATATTGTTTAATTGATCCTGAGGAAAGGGAGCTAACCATCGTATCAAGACAATTTTCTGGAATTTTCTGTCGCCGGAAGGCTTGCTTCATAACAAAAATGCTCCCAGGGAAAGGCTCTGATGAAGCGGATGAACGTCCCTGAAAGGAGAAATCAGTAGATCGCTATTTGGTCTAAATATAATACGGTCATTTGAGGAATTCTGAATAAGTGGAAACCACGGTTGGTTAGGCCACATTGGGACCACAATGACACCGTGACCATTATCGAAGTCTATCTTCCTCATTGCTCGAGAAATGAGTGCAAATGGGGGAAACATATAAAAGAATGTTTTCTCCCAGCTTATTGTGAACGCATCAATGGCAACTGCGTCCGGATCAGGAAACCAGGCGACATACCTTTTGCATTTCTTATTAATACGAGATGCGAATAGGTCAATAGTTGGAGAACCCCATTTGTCGCATATCAATTTAAAATATTTAGGATTCAATTCCCATTCGTATTCCTGGTTCATGCATCTTGAAGCTTTGTCAGCCTCGAAATTTTCGGCAGAAGGAATATATGAAGCGTATATCCAGAGATTCCGAGCAGCACACCACTCCCAGATTTCTTTTGCAATTGCATGAAGTTTTGGAACTTTGGTTCCACCCATTCGGTTAATGTAGGAAATTGCAGTGGTGTTATCCACGCGTAATAAAATCTGAGAGTTCGTAAGTTCCTTTACGAAGCACTTTAGGGCAATATATGCTGCCAGAAGCTCGAGGACGTTTATGTGCTCCCGTTGCTCAACAGGAGACCAAATACCCCTGGCCTCGACACCATTTAAAACTGCGCCCCAACCCGTGAGGGATGAGTCTGTATTTATTGTAATGTCGAAATTGTCGCAACGAATAGGCGCTTTACAATTTGGCAACGCTTCAAGCCACCAGTTAAGGTCTTCCAAGGCTAGGCTTGAAATATTCATACTGGCATCATAATCACCGTTTGATTCTTTCAAAGCACGTGATTTACAAACTTCAAGGTTTCTGGTGTACAACAAGCTGTAGTTCACCCCGTATCTCATTGATACAAGAGATCCAATTAAGCTCGCAAAGTCTCGAATTTTGCATGAATCATATTTCATGATTGCTTTAATTTTGGTTATCGTTTTTGCTACTCGCTTTTCTGGTACCGATATTTCAGTATTATGAGAGTCAAAAACTAATCCTAAATACTCGACTTTAGTTGAAGGATTTAGGTGAGACTTCTCATAGTTAATTGGGAATCCCAAACTTTCTATGAAAGACATAATGATGGTTCCTGTTTCCTGACATTTGGATTTTGAGGAATTCATAAACAACCAGTCGTCAATGTACGTTACTAAAGCAATAGACATCTGTCTAAGGTAACTGACAACTGGTTTAAGCACCTTGGTAAAAACATAGGGTGCAATTGACAATCCAAATGGGAGACATGTGAATTGGTAAAGAATTCCATCCCAAATGAATTTCAAATATTTTCGATGTGATTCGTGAATCGGAATCAAAAAATAGGCATCTTTCAAGTCAAGTGTTGCCATGAATGTATCCTTTCGGACCAAAGCAATCACTGTCCGAATGTCCTCCATCTTAAAATGAGGCGCATCAATGAAATTGTTTAGCCGCTTCAGATTTAAAATAAATCTATGTGACCCATCTTTTTTAGGTACAAGAAAAATAGGAGATAGGAATTCTCCATCTTCGTGGATCACGGTTTCTACAGCCCCTAGGGCCAGGAGCTTGTCCACAGCAATGGACATAGCGTTTATCTCCACATCACTGAACAAATTCTGCTTGGGCGGATTCATTTGGACAGGCTTATGAACAAATGGAATTGTATACCCGCTTATACAGTTCAGTACCCATTTGTCATTAGTAATGGTTTTCCACTTATTCAGAAAGAACTTGAGCCTACCGGCATGTAGTACCTGCTCTACTTCCGCTGTCGGTGGTTTCCCGAGCGATTGTAATAGCGCCCGCCCGACTCCGTTTTCTTCTGAAGATGGTGTCGCGACGGGCGAATGGAGTTTAAATGATTCTTGTAAAAAGGAACTCTGTTTCGTAGGTCAGATTTGGAAACTGGAGTAAACTTTTTTGGTTTTGCCATAGCTTCTCTCCCTTTCAGCTCGTGGGAAGACTTCTCAAGCTCTTTGGTTGCCTTTATCTTTTCCGATAGGTCACCGCCAAATAAGAGCTTATCAACCCCGCTTGATTCGGCCAGTTTCCGAATACCTGGATTGGCAATCACCGGCATGACAATTTTTTGTCTAGTCATGGACACTTCGTGATGCAAGTCGGCTAATATTCTGCCAGCGTCGCTGATATTTTTCAGCCATGGGTCGACAAGAGCTGCATTTTGACCTCGCAGCGGCAGGGCTTTAGATAGCCCAGTGCCTATAGCCGACAATCCCGCACTCAATTGACGCTGAAGAGCGGTGAACCCTTCCTCCTTTTTGCGTAATCCCTCACTGAGGGAGATATCAATCTCGGGATTAAGCTTGGGCACAGTGAGCATAGGACAATTGACTGGAGTAGGATAATTCCGGAGAAGATCCTCTCGCAGTTCTGCAGTCAGTCCGATTGTAACAATGTTACCCCACCGAGCTGAGATATGACCATCAATTTCGGCCGGTTCGATGGACTTACGTGGCATCAACCCGAGAATCTCATTGAGGGTCTCGTCCTCACTGGGACCTGGGGAGACTTCACCATCAGACTTATGAATGGTATCATGAATGGGCTCGCCATGAGTTCTACCACGAGGGGAAGAATCATCAGGCGGCGGTCTGACCACGACTCCATGTTCGGGTTCTTTTGACCTTCGTGCCATGTTGTCTGAGCTCCGCTCACTCGACTCACGTCTGCTCCGTTTGGAGTGCCGATGTTTGGATTTTTTAGAGTGCCCACGGCGCCGCTTCCTTTGGTCCTCTTCCGTGGACGAAGACGATGAGGAAGACCGCTGACGACGTCGCTTCTTATGCTTCCCCATGACCGGAGAATTAATTGAAAAAAGAATTCAATGAGATCAATCACTGAGAAAACAAAAATTACAGAATAAACTCTTGGATACAAGAGACGTAGGTGTGGACGAGAGGACGCACACGAAAGCAATGAAGAGAGCAGCGTGTCGGCTCCGGCTCATGCACACGCCTTTCATTTTTAGCTTTTAAATAGTGTGGATAGAGGTAGCGCTCGTCGCGTACTACATTTAGTTATTAGTTTCACTAATCCCTGAGTATGGGGTACTCCGTTATAAAATGTAGAGTTTGTTTGTAAAAACATCTCATTTGCCACTTATTCTTATCTGTGATGTACAGATACATTAACGGTACAAGTTTGGCGTTGTTTAAAAAATACGTCGACATGTATGAGATGCTTTAAATAGACTGGTAAGAGCAATCGAAACAGCTCAAAATGCTCAAAAACAACGTTAAGAAAAAAAATTCTAGCTTAAGTTTTATTTACAATTTACATATAAAGTTATTTCAAGGGCTGCAAACAGGCTCGACCCGCAAATCCACATCAAAAGTAGCATAGAAATAATCGGGTTTGTAAATTAGCACAAAAAAAGGAAATAAAACACATACAAATAGTTAGTTGTATCAGACGGGTGAGATAACACTGCCCTATAGTGCTGCATAAAATTTTGATTACATAAAACTACATTGAATAAGATTTTCCCAGCGATGTCTCAGACCTGGAAAGCATTTTACCGAGAACTACATAGTCAATCGCCTCCCCGGAAGTTTTATTAGCGTAAAAGTATGTTTTGCTACTTAAATAAGTTCTCAATTCCCAACTTTTTTATGCCAAGAAGGAAGGAGGATGGGAAAACCATGGTAGGGATGCAGGAAATTCATAGCATTTGAACAAGAACAACGAATTCCTACAGAATCCTAGCACAACGTAATTGTAATAATTAGTTTATACCTCCAACAGTTACGCAACTAAATAATAATTTTATACCTGTTCATGTAACACTTATTACGTTACAAACAATGGGAACCAATTTGTTCTCAAAAGAAGTCCTACATCTAAATTCAATGCTATGAACTCCTCCCCAACTAAGCAACATTTAAGTACTCCCGGTTTCCTGTGAAGCGTTGATTTTTTGAATACGTAAGCCAAAGCCAGTCATACTGAAAGGAAATATTCTTCGGGGATATGAAAATAATGAAATGACGCAAGGAGTAAAGCTTTCAGTAATATGTGTTATGTTCATGGGAAATCCCTTGAACTTGATTGTTGAATATCGTAGGAGGATCTATTTGCAGACAGTGGGAATTAATTTCTTGCTCCGTCGACGTGGATTGAAACATATACGTACACTAATTAAAGCTGTGGTATTTACAGTCTCAGTTCCCGAGTTCAAACACGCGTAAAACGGGTGATATGTGAATCCTTAAAAACAGGATTGAATAACTAACTCCCAGTTTGAGGTATATATAGTAAGATCAAGGGCCACTCTTCCTCACGACATACTCATACTACTGGGAACTTGGAATTATTTTCTTTATCAGTCTTAAGACAGTTCTCAAACCTATCGTGTTCCGTTCTATTCATTTCTGTAAGTCTTGTTTTCTAATGCAATTTTAATTTGAATATACATAGACACATAAAACAGAACTAATTGCAAATTAATTTGAGTTAAAATTAATTTATTTTAACATTGCACGATTTATTTTAACATTCCAGTGAAACACTAGAAATTAATTTAAATACCGCAAATTCAAGTCCAAAATTTTAACGGTTGATTTTGAAAAGCCTTAAAAATTGAAGTTTTTTATTAAATTTTTATTTATTGAAACATGGATGTTAAATAATTTGACGTGCAAGCTTGAATTTTTCTAAAGCCGGATTTTTTAGAGAACTGGTCAAAACAATTGTAGTATTTGAAACTTATATAAATGAAATACTAAATTTATATTGTTTACAAATTTAGTCGTCCGTGTCCGTTTCCACTTAAGAAAATAGTCAACATTAAAAATGCGTCACATCAGTAACACAATTTCGTCTGCGGATATTGTGTCCAACGTGAGCTACATCAAAATCTGGGATATTGAAAAATCCCTAGACGTACCAGCCCAATTACAATGGGCCGAAGAGAATTACACCATGGTAACTGCGGCATGGGTTATTGTAATTGCCGTATATTTAACCGCCACGTTTACTGGTCAGAAAATCATGAAGGATAAGAAACCCTTTGACCTACAAAGGATTTGGACTTTCTGGAATTTTGGTCTGGCTATTTTCAGCTTGTTTGGGTTCCTTAGAACCTCACCCGAATTATTCCATGATTTGAAGCAAGACAACGGGTTTCATCAATCCGTTTGCAAGAGGTAAATTTTTGACATTCACACATATTGAAATTGCTATTGCAAGTAGAAATGAGCCTCCTGACGTGGCGTTAGTTTCATAACATAATTTTCATAACTTTTTCAATCAGAGAATACAATTCTGCCACCGCGTTCTGGGGTTTACTAATGCTGGTAAGCAAAATTGTTGAACTCGGAGACACTGTGTTTGTTGTTCTGAAGAAGAAACCCCTAATTTTTCTGAACTGGTAAGAAAATACAAAATTAATTATAACTCATCGTGTGTAAAGGCCCAATGTCTTGAATTAAGTACTAATTATGGATTTTGATATTTCTTGAATGCCAGGGGTCACCACGCCGCTGCCGTGTTTGCTGGCGTCCATTTAGCTCTTTCCATGTCTTCATCCGCCCGGTGGTCAATGGTCATGAACTACTTTGTCCATGCACAGATGTACACCTATTTTGGAATCAGGGTAAGTTAATAATCATGCTTTTATTCATTTGAACTTTGGAAGGGCCGCAATTTTAGAAAACGACGCGATTTGTTGACCTTAAAATCGTATCTTTTGCGTTTCTTTAATGCATAATTTTGCATGCATGCATTTATGCATGCATTTGCAACAAAAATTTCAAATTCAATCCAATATAAGTAAACCAAATATTTATGCACTAAGTTATGCGTGAACGTGGAGTGGTTAATCATAATTACATAGGTACTGAATGCGTGCAATTTTCTTTTCAACTATTTGTTTGGCCATGATATGGGACGTATATGCCACCTTTAGACCAGAAGGTCTACTTAGATATAATCCCTATTGTCTCTCTGTCCGTATCTTCTTTTTAAATGCATTTCACAAGGCAGTAAAACAGTTGAGCGAAGAAAATGAGTTTTTTAAACATCTGCATTGCATTCTACAAAAATACAAAGTCTTCATTCAATGCTATATTTTTAGATGCAAACAAAACAATGTTTTAACGCTACATGTAAATCTGTCCATTTGTAGGCAAATTAGTACGCAATTAAATTTTTTGGAAGCACAACTTTTTATAAATATGCAAACATGCTCTAATGCGATTTCCAGGTGCTTAACGTTCACTCAAGACTCCAGTTTTGCCGAATACTGCAGGTTGGACATAGTTACCTACGTCATCTTACATATCCGATCCTAAGCTGCTGTATACAGCATGCTTTTTGTTATAATTGATTCCAAGGTGTAAGGGAAGAATTGACCCATGGGAAATATATTGTGGGTATATGAACACTTTACGTACCTAATCACCAGTTATTAAATACATTAAATAATACTTATCCTTCTATTCTTTCAGTCAATCCAATAATGGTTATTATAAGTTTTAAATATAAGACTTGTTTAGATGCACGCACGAGGAATGCTCTTAATCAGAGGATAAATGTCCCGGTGAGATTTTAATTGTTTCAATTTTTGTTCCTTAGACGCTCAACATAAAAACTCCCAAAGTCATGTCCATGGTCGTCACGTCAGTTCAAATGACCCAGATGTTCATTGGAACCTTCGTTGCTGGATACAGCGTTTATGCCAAGCTTACCGGAATTCCCTGCTACGTCCCAGTTTGGCAAGCATTTGCCTGCTTCTTTGCCTATGTGTCATTCTCCGGTATATTTGCCAATTTCTTCTACCAGAACTACGTCAAAGTGAAGCCGGTTCGAGCGCCAAAGAAAGTTGATTAAGCAGTTAAATAAGTATTTGACCTTCTCATTAAATAAAAATAATACTCGAATTAAATATGTGCAATGTTTTTAAACTGATTAGTTTACTAAAACAACGTTTTCAAAGTATCAATTCAATATATTGACTGTTTATAACGATTCTAACAACAAAAGGTGCCTAAAAGAACATAAAGAAATAAAATCATACCCAGTAGTATGGCTTTTAGTAAGTTTGTGAATGCCTTAATAATTAACATAATATTGATTTAATAAATAGCTTGCTTATATAGTACTAGCATGTGCAGCCATGGCAACCATGGCCCGTCACGTTGTCGCCTGCAGTTGTTTACATGTTAATTCTTCAGA
>JAQFYT010002363.1:0-13147 GCA_034694925.1 Ceratophysella denticulata | reverse complement strand
CTAGTTAAATCTAACTAACATCCGGCACACTCGAACATATTCATGGTGACCCGACCAAGGGACCATGGAATATGACACTGGCCCTTCAAACCGGATATGAAGAAATTTTTTTTCCTTGGTTATGGAAAAAACATTCGAGTGTGAAACCGCGATTGACTAGTGACCTATGGATTCCACCAAAAAATCAACCGGAAAATTCAAGATGATTCCCTAAAACCCCCACAGATGATGTAGAAATCGATCAAGGTAAGGTATAAAATTTTTTTTTTACGATCTCTTAAATATAGAAGACACTTCTTAAAAACAATATAAAGAAAAATGAAGAAAATACCCATTACAAAATTTTTCTCTCTAAAGTTAATTAAAATTTCATACCAACTGTTTATTAAGTTCAAATACTTACTAATGACTACATAGTCCAGTAAAATAACGTCAAAATTTGTCAATTTTTAGAATTATTATGTATCCCGATTTTGTAGTAAATTAAGTTTCTCGGTCTTAACTTAAAAAATTGAGTAAAGAAATAATACGTTATGGATAGAATTAAATAAATATTTCATTTAAAATTTGAATTGGGAAAATAATTAACATTACCGGACAAAATAATCAAATTAGTGGGCAAAATATTTAATTTCTCGGTCAAAATTACTAAATTAAGGGACAAAATAATTCATCTAGCCGACTAAATAATTAAAATTATTGGACAACAGAAATTACTTTCGGGACAATACGTGCCAAGTTTTGGATAAAATAGGACTATTAATCCCAGACATATAGGACTAACAGACCGCGACGAAATGCATAGACACCGCCGAATGACGCACACGAGAACCTTGGGGAATTGAGGAATGCTTTCAGCCAAACATGTATAGTACTGAAATTGCAAAGTGAGAAGTAGCAAAAAACCAGTTTTGCAACAAACATACAACGTACATTGTACAAGGAGAGATTTCGCAAATCCTTTTTTCCATGGCCATCCCAAGAGTTTCTAAATTTGTGCATACCGTACAAAATTCATGCCTATAAGTTTAATGATGTTGAAATTATTCCTTTGTTCATGATAACATTTGCATCATGAAAGCTACAACAGAAACGAAATTGCGAAATTTCACAAACGAGGCCATTGTACATGGTCACGAAGGCTAAATTAGCACAAAGAATTTTTGCAACTGCCTTAGGCTGATCATCGAAGTGAGAATTTCTATCCCACAACCCACTTAACATTCCAATTGCGAAGTACATAAAACAGGTTTCAAAGGAACACAGCGATACAAAGAACAATGAAACATACATTCGCGATTTCTCTTGGATAAAATTTTTGCACATAAACAAGGCCATAATTCAACAAAATAATGATAGTCCTTAAGAAATGTAATATAATGTATGCGTCTCTCCCTGTACATAGTAAAGATTTTTTTGCACAACATGCATATTACCTGTTACAAGCAAAGTCACAACACTACAAAACTTACCTGCCGCGTAATTCCTTGGTACAACAAAAAACAGGTTTTCAAATAATTGAATGCTATGTGAGAATACAGACTGGGAAATCAACCCCAGCTAAATTACTTTGTCTGAGACGTACACGTTAAACGTATATGGAACGCTATACCAATGATGCAGCTTTCAACCTCGACCAAACAAGAAGGACCCAGAAGGCGGATCTATCCAATGTATTTTTGCTGGTACCTAATCATGTCTATGTTTTCAGCTTATGTTTTCAGCCAGTTTTGCATATACTACTACAATTTTTTTTTTAATCACTAAAATAGGTAATTTGAAAATTATACCTAGAGTGTACCAGGACAGTTGCACCATGTGCGGGTCGGTTGCTTTTTAGCGTAAAAAGACATTCGGTATAATTTTCAGCATAAAAAATACTCCGTTTTGGGTTATTTCCCTTAAGGTCTAACGTACTGACACTTCAAGTTGGACCAATCTGAGCGATTACCAATGGTGCCTGTACTACCTTAAGGAGTAGGCTTCTATAGGGACCACCCACTGAGCCGTTAGAAATAAAGGCTCTCCCCTTTTGACATCCTATCCCTAGCTCACCGTGGGATTTTGCTGAAACCGATAGGTAGATTTTAAAAATATAGCTAGGTAGTACCCAACAAATAATAACTAAAGAAATTACTTAATTAAAAAACTGATTAAAAAATTACATTAAAAATCATCAAAATACATCGTAATCAATTGGTGTGTGGCTTAATTCTGTTCAACTCCGAGTTTTGACCTGCCACTTCAGCAATACACATAAATAAGACATTTGGTTTATAGCTACTGTAAGCAAAATAACCTCCATGCGCCCAAAGCGACTTATGCTGAAATTGGGAGAAAGTGTATAGACACATACATAATGGTAACCAACCACCAAGATACCCAATTTGGCTTTAGGCCTCACCAGATGTTCATTTTGGGCTTGGCTAGCTGCTCATTGAAAAGTATTCTTTGGTACATCTAATTCTCATACGATAACCTGCAGAGAAACAAAAGAACTACAAAAAAGCCGTTTCGGGTCTGGCTTCTCTTCGACTTTACTCCACCGCTTTAGTCATTAAGCTGCTCAAATGCCTTCGGAGAAACTATTCCATCGTTCTATTTATACGAGCAGTTAATGCCTTGAGCATAGTACGAGAGAAAATAACCCAACTACCCTATCCGCCTAACGAAAATCCTCATCTCATAACAAAACACATGCAACCAAAAGCTTCTAACAAACTTAAAAATAACACCACGATCATAAGATCTGCAATGAGATACGCACGTCTGGACGAGTTATATGTATTTTAATACTACAGAAATGCTAGTTTAGTAATTTCAAGGGCAAAAATTTGTAATTTATATTTTAAAGTGCTTCAGACGAAGTAACTAATAATCCGCCATTTTTGCATTCCCTTGGTTACCCATTGGAATTGCTTCATCACCAAAACTAAAAATGTTCACACATTACCTAAGAAAAATGTTCAATTTGGCCACTTCTCTCCCTCTTTACAATAACATCGGCCCAAATGCTAAACTAAGTAAGAACGTTTGTATGCTGTCAGAATGTAAGTCATAACTAATAGCCAAAAGCCAACTAATCTCGGTACAACTTGTAATTTGTATTCGGTAAATTTCAACAGTAACTTCAATTTTTAATTTTCTAGTTCAACTTTTTAAATTGTGACTCAATTTGTGGAATGAAATTATAACTACCTAAAAAATTTAAATATTTCAAAACTATAATCCCAGGATATAATTAAAACTTCTTAAATTTGACTGACAGTTATATAATTTACTTGCAATTCGTCACTGACTAACAAGAAATTCATTTGAATTTATTCAATTGTTAGGTTAGGTATACAACAATCTTTTGACCGCTGGTCTGCGTTAAACTAAACACTGCAATTTATTGTTGTCGGCAACACAAAATGACGAAAATGCAATATGAAGGCACAACGAAAAGTTAGGATAAGAAAATGTTATGACACGATTCAGACATTCTAGGATTTATGAGTAAATTGGTACATTTATTTCATATAACTGGAGATTTACGCAATATCAGGAAAAGTCGGCATTGCTGTAAGTTCAACTGTCAATTGAAGTAATTAGTTCTAGATATTAATTGGTAAATTTTTTGGTTTCTTAAGTAAAACAGAATCAAAATTTGGTAGGTTTGCATACAAAATTAAGCTTCAAATTATATATATACATAAAATAATCTACTCTAGCACAAATTCAGGAATTTATATAGATAAATATTACCGAAGCAAATAGTAAAACACATTACAGCAAAACTTATCAGAATATGTTCAATTTAATATAAAAAACCCAGAATGGAGGAAATGAAGCCGCATAACATAATATAACAAGAAAGGCCTGGTTCCTTATTAACTCCTGTTGTTTCACTTGATGGTCTTGATGGTGGGGATCGGTGCCGCGGGGTCTTCACATGTTGGGTAGATGCTCATAGCACGGAGGAAGAATTCTGACAAATAAGGCTATTTGCTATGCCCTTAAGGCTTAACAATGCAACACAGTACGTCTTCACGTTACATAGGCTTTACACTACAACAAAGTATGTTTAGGGACGTATCATACATGAAGCCTTACTGTACACTCCCAGACTTATGGTTCCCACCATCCTATTCGCTACCCACCTTGGCTATTTATAATCAAGAAGACCTTATTTGGTTGCCATCCCACCATATGTTCATTTCGGGCTTGGCTGCTCGTTGAAAAAAAATATTCTTCAGAATACCAAGTTCTCATACAAACTAAAGAGAACCAAAGCACAACAGCAATGCTGTTTTTGTTGGTTTGTTTTTGGGTTGAGCTTCTTACTCCCCACACTTCACCGCCTCCGGCATTGAACCTACGAAACGGGCATGCTAGCTGGTTACCAGAAACCTTGTGTATGACCTATAGGCTATAGTGAAAGACATACAAAAGTGGTTGCTCAGATGCCTTCTGAGAAATCCCTCCACCATTCTATTTAATAAGCACCAAATGCCTTAAGAAAATAACAGAGTACATGGCAAGAATACCCTATCTGGCTAACTAAAATCCTTATCCCGGTGAAAAATACATGGAACCAAAAGTTTCTGAGAAACTTAGAAATACCACCACGATCAGAATATTTGCAATGAGATACACAATTCTGGACGAGTTATATGTATTTTAACACTGCAGAAATGCTATTGGTGTAATTTCGAGGGCCAAAAATAAGAACATAACTTGGCCTGGGTTCCCATGTCTGTTTTGGCTCCACCCTTACTGCGGAATACAGCACGAATCTCACTTCAAGGATATATGCTAGCATTAATTCCCAAGCTAAAAGACTCCAACAAAACCCCGTGTGCCCAGAAGATACCATGTAATATCTAACTCCAACACCTACCACCGCCTAAGGCAATTATATTTCTCAACAGCCATACTACGAGCAAAAAAAAGTACATTGTTAAGGCCAATTACGTAGCGATTTTAAGCAATCTAAACGCTCCTGAACATGAATATTGTAGAAATTCAGTTATATTTGTGTATCCGAAAATTCAGTTAAGATTCGTTTTTCAATAGATTCTGCTATACTTGTTTGTTTTTTTTCCTCTATCCTCTTCCTCTCAAATAAAAAACACAGTATCACCTTGAGATTTGCAGCTTTACGACCTGTGAATTTCAAAGTGAAACTGATTTTATTGGAACAAATAATACATTTTAAACTCAACACATATACCTCAACACATATACTTCAAAGTCAGCTATAATATTGAATTAACGTAACATCAATCTGTTCCTTCATGAGACCCCAGTTAAAATATAACCAAACTTAAAATGAAATTATTCGGCTTGAACGGTTAATAGTGACAACCCACAGCTTTGATCAGAATTACTTCTACTATAATGTCAACTTACCAATTAAAACTATGATATGATTAAAGAATTAACTTTAAATATATTTCATTACAATGTAAAACACTTTTGTCATTAATTCAGGTTAAAAACGTTCTATAATAGAATCTACTCCGTGCACTCATAATAAACATAGGCTTGAAATTCTAATTCTTCTTTACAATACTGGGACGAGGTGCCAGGGTATCTGGAAACGGAGTAGAAATTCAAACAACTACAAAGCAACCACTGTAGTATTTTGGACAGGTTATTACTGTTTTATTCATCAATGCACGGGTGTTGCTCGTTCTTGTCGCAGAAAAGAGGCAGCTAACCTACAAAAGACAAGAAAAACCATTTAAAATTAAAAAAAAAAAAATAAATAAATAAAAACTATAACGAATAACACTAAGTTAGAAAACTTGATCTGAAACAGATAGACAATATAGAGAAACTCAAAGTCTTAATTTTTATTATGATTTTATTTACAATGATTAATTTTTGCTTTGTGGCTCGACGAGTGACACGGCTTCCAATTGCTCCTGTTCCTTCAGTTTTTTCAAACTCAATTGGATCAAACGCTTGATCCCCTTCCGATTCCCAGAAAACCCATAATCAACAAACAGACTAAAGGTTTTGGCATGATGAGCCAATTCTAATGCTTTCTTGTACAGTCCCATTTTAAACATACATTGGGAATAATAGAAAAACACTTCTTCTTTCAAAAGAGCGTCCTCTACATCAATAGAAATAGCTTCGGAAAAATAACAGTTCGCAGTTTCAAAATTCCCAAGGCGAAAATAACACATAGCAGTGGATTTGATCAAACAAAATTTAAGGAACCCTTTACGGCGGGTTAACTCTTGGGAGAAACAACACAAAACATTGTTCAGTTTGAATAAACACTCTTGAAAATTTTTTAAGGCACTTTCCCAATTTTGGTTTAAAAATTCTTGATCACCACTATCTTCCAGTATACAAATGGGCCGGACACTCATTAAACATTTCACAAGTAGTAGGGTAAAACAACTGCAAATCCCCGGCTTGACTTGTTGGTAATTGTTCACCGTCAGTGAGGTGAAGTGTAGAAAAAACAACGTCAAGATTTTTAGACATTATCAAAACTACGGTTTTCTATTTTAACGATTAAAAAACTGATTTAAAAACGAAATAACAACAACGTTCTTTTGCTCTGTGCTGAGACCCTTTCAGGTGTAAGACCTTGGTAGAAGAGAAGTAACGCACGGTAGTGAGAACTCTACAAGCTGGAGTGCTGGACCCGCGTTGAATCCTCTCTTCTCTCCTTCTCTTCGACCAGAAACTATTTCTGTCCTACCCTTTGCTGCATACCCTCTCGACTTAACATCTACACAAAACCATATCTAGACACCTCCTAAAATTTCTATTCCTTAAGCCCAACAGTTCACTATGCAACTTCGCTTAAAATTACCAGTTGAGCAGGGAAGATCAGAAATTACTCTCGTTGCTCTGGCTTGGTGAGAGTATAATGGTAACACACAGGCCAGGCGGTGCATGACGAGTATTTCAGACTTGTAGTTGGTCACCTTATACGCCTACCTTCCTTGACTCCCCTCATCAAACCCAAAATTCCCAAAATAAATAACGCTGCGCTCGGTCTCGGTTGAGATATACACATGGAATTTTCAAAGAACGTGTGGGCCGGCGAGTATTATGAGCTAGGAAACATAAAATGTTACGAACCTCGGCATGGGCAGGCCATTACATTCGACTTATTTTTTTTCTGCTTTTTGGCGGATGGGTGAGCTTCTCCAAGAACTGGTTCTCGCTTCGAACCCTTAGTTGAACTTTTACTAGGCTTATAAGGCCGATCTGGACTTCCAACCTTAAAAAACAAAAGATAGCATACAAACCAAAAAGGAGCGATGAGTCACATGCCCATTCAACAATTCGAAAATTACCAACTACAATGGCGAGTTTCGCCCGAAAAGACACGATTTTGTACACTCAACATTCCTTTAAATTAAAACAGATAGAGAGAGATGAATTCGAAATTACCTTGGAAAAAGCCCCCTCAATCGAAGATACGGGACTATTACTTTGTTCTTCTTCAGAATCCACGACACTTATCTCGTAATCCTCGTCTTGGTCATCGTCATGTTCAAAACCGCCTTCCTCACCAGCGCGGTTCTTAATCTTTTCACCACCCTGCTTATGCTAATACATACAAAAGAGAGACTTATTTTAATTAAAGAACAAGGGTTAAAATAGAGAAGAAAAAATAGACCAAAGGAAAGACCAAAGCAAAACACAGATAAATGAAAGCGATTACTTGACCAGTAAATGATTTCCCAAACACCTTTTTCAGCACTTTCATGTCCTGTTTTTTCGAACTAGGACCAGGGACCGGAATGGATCCAGTTAAAACATCCTTACTAGACCCATATTTTTGCAGTTTTGAACTCTTAGGTTGGGGAAGTTGTACAGATATTTGTCTCTTTGCAGTATTTTTTAGATTCTTGCCTTTCTTAGTGATCACCTCACCACCATCCCAGTGGTTAAACTAAATAGATAATGAGAGCTAACCTTAGCGAATAAAAGCAAAGAATAATAAAAAATTATCTAGGTAAACCAGCATTAAACTACATCTCGAGACAAACCCTTAATACGCAGATATTTTTCAAAATGCTGAATATCTTTATGCTGTTTGCGATTTTTCTCTTCCAACTCTCTGATTTGGGTGTTCTGACTCTTCAGAAGTTTAATTTTTTCGTCAAGATCAGTTTGCTGTGAAGTAACTGTCTTTATAAGATCTTCAAGTTGTTTTTGATTAGCTTGCCACAAAATAGCTGAAGTGGGACTGTTTTCAGAGCCAGATTTCTCGGTTTTTACTAGCTTAATGCAGGCATCGAGATGAGACGTATTCTCATCATATTGTTGACGAAGCAAGTTTAGATTACGACAAGTCATCTAATAAGAATTTAAATTATTTTTGTAATCAAGAACAACGAAACAAACTACATGGGTATGATTTCAACCAAATCCTAACTTACTGAAATTTCCTGAAAAAGGGTCTGCGGTTCCATCTGCTTAATAGCAAGCTGAGGAATAGAAACTGATATGTTTCTATTACCCTTATCCACCTCTCCTGTAACCCTGAATCCGCTTCTAATTGGCTCAATCTCTGGACCCAAGTTTACTTGACCTGCAGTCGAGCATTCTGGAAGAACTCTCAGATTTCTGTTTTCGTAAATTATTGGACTTGAACAAGTCGGAGTAGGTAATACTTCGGGTAATTGGTTTGGTTGAGTATTGGTGCCCACAAAGTCACCTGCTCCTACCTTCAGATGTGCTTCTGGATCTCTCTGACCTTCTTCTTCAGAGATGTCGCTATAATCTCGGGGCGGAACAGTATTGCTTGGTTCATTCGCTTCACCTTCGTTATCATTATTACTTGAACCCGATTCTGACTCCCAGACCCAGAACTAGACGAACTGGAGTCAACATAGGTATGATCATTAACTTGGCCACCAGTTGCGTCTCCTATAACGATGTCCATCCCAATATCGGTGGGCACACCATCTCTCAATATAAAAAGGCGCCTAGAAGACCCATTGTTCGGATTTTCCATATTATTCGGATTTCCCACAGTTTCATTAGAAAGTTGCTCATTAGACGCGGTTTGAATACCCTCATTTGTGTTAGTATCCGTAGTAGTTTCTGAACCAGCTCCTGAGCTAGTTGTACTGGTACTAGCCTTCGGTATACTAGACATCGCGGAACCACAACTCGGTAGCTCAGTTGTTGGATCATCCTAATCAACAACAGTAGTAAGATAAGCGTCCAAAATTATACATAAAATACCATAAAACATTAGGAATAAATTCAGTCCAATCTCATACCAACACGAGCTCCATATAAGCAGCCAATTTATCAAACCCATTTTTTAGATGTGTTTGCTGTTTTTGAATTTCAGTAAACTGAGCCTCATAGCCTACGTTAATCTGACTCACGGCTTCTTGAAAACTTTTGAGTAAATCGGCCTTTGAAATCCCAGACATCTCGGCCTACACGGAAGAAAAGACCAAAAGATAATTTAAAATAGATAACTAAATTCGTTTTCTGGGCCTAACATTACAAAACAGCACAAGGAATACTGGTTAAAGTTATTGAACAACTAATGAAAGGGCTTTTAAGTCATTAACTCACGATTGTCTCTTCCTCGCTGTCCGAGATAATAATAAGTTCAGGGGAAGGAGATTTCCTGACTATTTGCCTCCGCTGATTGGCTAACTCCCCCAAATTCAGTTGAAAAACTCGATCTTGCTCCAGAACTGCTAAACTATCTGGGCTTAATGCACGACCCAAGTTGGACATTAAAACCTACAAACAAAATTTAAAAAATAAGCAAAATATTTGGTCAACTTAGCAAAATTGTAAAAACATACTTAATTTAGCGAATTTGACCAGAAATGAAAATACAAAATAATTGAACAACAGATCAAAATAATCAATTTTGCCCAAGAACACCACTAATTTGACGATTTTACGAAAATTTCAGAATAACTTTTCTGGCAAAATTGATGAAAATTCGAAAATACTCAAATCCGATACATTTAGCAAAACTGCGGTTTTGCGATTTTTTAGCAAAACGGCGACTTTGCGATTATTAACAAGAAATTGCGATTTTGCCATTTTTACAAAAACTGCGATTGTTGCGATTTTTGGCTTAAACTTGCTAATTTAGCGAATTTGAACGAATTTGATTTTTGGACAAATAACAAATAACGGATAACGTATTTAACGTAACATAAAATTATAAGTAAATAAAAATAAAATAAACGAAAATTTTCCAAATGTAATTTTATAATTATAAGCAAATATTAGCGAAATTAGAATTAAAGTTAAGTATATAAGTGAAGTTTAGTAAATAAGTAATTAAGGTAGTTAATTAGTTCCAATCGGATTATCTAACCTATCGAGAGAGATTTCTACATCATTAAATCATCAATCATCAATGACAACAACAACAATTCAATACCCATCCCACATTTTACCCCCCAAAAGACCGCAATTTCAATTACCCACTTTCGATGGAACAACGGATATATATGAATATACCATTGAATTTAGATTGAAATGTAAAGCCTTAGGATTTACACCGGATCAACACGAGATGCTAGATTTTTTTCTCGCCTCACTTACTGGTCCATACAAATACTGGAGAAACTATGTCTTACTCTCTACACCTATAGGCGCACCTCCGCTGACTTATGACCTAGCGGAACAAGAATTTTTAAACAGCAATTTAAATACCTACAATTCCTCATATTTAGCGGAACAAGCCGCTCGTACTAGAATTCAACAAGAAAATGAGGGCCCGTTTGATTATTTATATCGAAAATTGGATTTAATTAGGGTCTATAATAACGAATTACCGGAGAAAGAAAAAGTTTTAATGTGCATAGGTGGTTTTAATTCTCATTTGATACAAGAGCTTCGTAGCCAATTTATCAATAATATATCAGGATTAATTGAAGCGCTACGTTATATTGAGGAAACTGAGATCTTAATAACCAACGCAACCAAAGATAGACTCATGGAAATACATACGAGTCAGCTTCGAGCCCAATCTCGAGCTCCCGTCTTAAATCAAGCCCCCGTTTTGGCTTTACATGAACCTACCACACCCTCTATCGGCACATTACCTACACTATGGAACCACACATGGAACTTAGAGAAACCACACCATGTAGAGGGCTTACCTATGGAACCACATATAGGCGATATAACTACTCCGAATTCGATACAACCTAGAAACGTAAAATCTATTTACCCACTACCTATGGATTTACCCATACATGCTCAGGAGTCAATACCATTCTATACCACTCCAGCATACGATGACGAAATTCAAAATCTTGAACCACAACTAGAAATCGAACAAGAAATTAAGGGTCCGGATATAGTAACAACTACACCACTTAATTCCATTCTAGAATCAATGTTGAACCAAATAACATGTGACCCTATGTCACCTATAACTAAAACCAAAGTACTATCAAAATCACCTAAAAGTACATTACCACAAAAGTTTTTGAAAAAATTTCAAACTCTCAAAGTCAAAATAGGCTCGGTATGGCCTGCTAAATCCAAGAAAATCGACCCGGAATTAACAAACAACTATACTCAAAAACATGGAGAAACATCCTTACACCATACCACTCTTAATGCCTATACTACACCAACAACACAAATACCTCAAACCTTATTAAATGAAACGGAAGATGTACAAGTCTATAATTCTACTCTAGAACCTGACCTATTATGGAAACCTTCATTACCAAGATACATTACTCAATCTGCGCTAAATTTAATTGCAATGGAAAATGAAACAATCTCGGAAAAAATTAAGTCACTGGAACACAATGTAACTAACTCGTTGTCATCGGTTATGAAACGAATTAAGAAATCAATAGATAATTTAAATACAGCGTCATGCGGCGACATGAACTCTATAGAAGCCACGCAACTGGACCAAACTCCACCGTTGCTTAAAATTCAACACCTAACACCAACTGTTCCAGTCAAACAAAAATCATCAATTTTCGCAGAATTCTTGGACTCAATTAACACTAATGAAGTAGGGGACAAACTCGCCCAAATACCGATACTTAACGGTACACAATTCCCATGTCAGGTTAAAATTAAAATCCCGTATATCACGGAAGAATTAGTCTACACACAAACACCTAAAAAGGACTTATTTGAGGATTTAAAATTATCCGTAAATAGACGCTATTCCCTATTTACACCAACTATGAAGTCACAGGAAAGAAACTACAGAAGCTACACTCTGAGTCCTAGCGTATTTTCTCTGACTCTAATGTCACAAAGCCCGGAAACTACCACTAAGCACAACGCTTATTTTGATTCTAAACAATTAATTCCGGCATGCTCACGTGACCTAGGACCTGTAACCAACTTCCTGGATCTAACTAACCTATGGATACAACTCTTGGCCATTATACAAACTATATTGGACACCCTAATCTTCGTTGCACTACAGGTGGCATCCCAAGCGAGCCACCCCACTTGGAACCAAATTTATAATCAAACGGAAACTATTCCCTGGATTCAATCTTCCAGGCTGATTCTTGCTGGTTAAGCATAATACCTACAACTTGGAACTAAACACTGGATATTTTGGACGCAAAACATCCTATACTCCAGAATAGAACTAGAAATGCTGTACTTATGTTGAAATCGCTCTCATCGTACTGATCATACGTTGACACTCGTGCTCTGTTTAATTATAGCTAATCATTCAATTTTGGAAATTTACACCTAAGTTCTAACGTATATAAACCAAACAAGGATAAAAACACCCAAAATAGCGGTATCTTAAAATAATAGTTTTCTCAAACAATTTAGTAATTTGATTCAACTTCTACCATTCTTCAAATTTTGCTCCTAACTACGATATTTTATGGGATTAAAACTAACATTAGTTGACAATCTAAATTAATTGCAATGAGAACAGCGAAATGCAGCTTAATAAAATTTTAATCTCGATCAAAATTTTATTAAATTTCAAGTGCTTGAACTCTGAACTCGTTCAGATTTCAAACCCTTTCAATTGCTTGCATTTATCAAGTATGTTTTGTAAAACAATGACCCTAACTCACTTAATGGAATACCTTTCCGGTCATACTAAAAACAACCAGACTACGGAAATTTATATGATTTTGAAACTAATATTTGATTTTTCTTTGAATAGTACACTGAACCGGGAATC
>JAQFYT010002362.1:0-13149 GCA_034694925.1 Ceratophysella denticulata | reverse complement strand
ACTCAAACTTATATTGTCTATTCACCATCGGATTCTTCAGGAGGATCCAAACCCTGTTTTTTACTCCTCACTTCTCGCTGGCGAGCTGCATCTCGTTTTTGTCTCGCTCGGCGCTGTTCTGCTGTTTCACATTTTCGATGAAGCCAACGCAAGTCGCTTTCCATTTTCATTCGTTCTTCACGTTGTTCTGGAGTTTCAGTTCGTTTTATCATGTCGTATCGTCTCTTCCGAGACTCTCGAGCAACTTTGAGCCGATGTTCACGTTGTTCTGGGGTTTCATTGGCTCTCCTACGCCGAACGCGTTCTTTTTCTCGAACCAATCTTCGAGCTCTTTGTTCAGGACGTTCATTTTGTCGCTTGAGGGGATTATATTTATATTTCCTTTTCACAGTGGTCAACTTCCGCTTTTTCGGTTTCTTTGTAGGTTGGGGGTCCGACTCGGGTTCATCCTCGGATTGATCGGATTCGGATTCAGACACGGGCTTGGGTTTGGATTTCTTCCGGGTTGTGGGAGGCATATTTTATGTATATCTGAAAACGAAACAAATGCATTAAAAATTAAAACAAGCGATGCGCTTTTTCGTGCCATTTCGCAGTAAATGAATGATTATTTCCAGTTTTTAGAGTTTATTTCCATTATTGTACAACATTGTGCACAACTTGGTCAATGTTTCACGTCATCCTCATGTGCCTTTTGAATTTAAAATTAATCTTCTTATAAACCCTTCATTTTTCGATTATGAAGTAACAAGAAATTCTCCATACATCTGTTGCGCTATGCGTGATTGTGATCGTGGCGATGGAATTGCTGGACAGTACATACGGAAAATTTGAAACATCTGGTTTGGCTTGACTGCTAAGTCCATACCAGTGATGTACCAGCAGAAGCAGATATTAATTTCTGGTATTAGGCAACCCCGACCAGTGTCCTGAAATCTTTCCAGTTTAATTAATTCCCAATTTAATCCACTGGTAGGGAACGGAAAAAGTTTATTCGACCTCAGTTCTCCCCTAAGCTCGAATACGATAGGTCGTTAGTCAAAGTCAGTCCGTTCATCTCTGCTTCGTGGTCTAACTAAACGCACATCATGAAGTACCAGTTGATTTTAATTCTAGCGCTTTATTGTGCTTTCCGTAAGTATAATTCCAATTAATACTAAAATAGCTGCATAATTTGACCAGACGTCTAGATTTTGAATTCACATTTTTTGTATGTACTTTTAGCGGAATCCGATGCCAGAAAATTTCATTCACGCCATTTACAAGAATCGAAACGAGCTGTCGGAGATGCTGCAGCTCCAGCTCCCGCTGAGTCACCCGAGGCTCTTCTCATGCGTCTGAAACTCTTGACCTATCAAGAAAAACTTAAGGCTAAGGCAGCCAAGAAACAGGCCAAAGCCGACAAGAAGGCAGCCAAGGACGCAGCTTTCGCAGCCTATTTGACCTCATTCCTTCCACCAACAGCCGCAGCTGCCGCACCAGGCGGCCCAGCGTCACCAGCGGTCGCCCCAGCAGCTCCCGTGTCACCATTGGCAGCATTGCTTGCTCCAGCCGCTGCACCAGCACCCGCCGCTGCCCCAGTCCTTCCGGGTATGGGTCTTTTCAAGAAAGCTTTCTTTCTGCAACAAATCATGTCAGCTGCAGCAGCGGCTCAGGCTACTGCCGCCGCTCAAGCAGCAGCGCTTGCCGCAACCACCACAACTACAACTGTTGCCCCAATTCTAGAAACGACTGCGGCCCCAGACGCCACCACCTCAGATGAAGATGATGACGAGACCATCAACGAAATTGAGAAGCGCTACGCCCCAGCACTCAGGAAACAATTCTACGGTTCCGACTACCCTGCTGCTAAGCACTACAACAAGGACAATGAGAAAGACAATGAGAGAGATGAGGAAGACTCTGATGAGGACAACGAGGATCCTCAAACCCCGAATTCCCGATCTGGATCCTACAGCAAATTCGGAACCGGACCAGCCGGGTCACCCAATGGTGTTGGTTATGATGATGGGAAAATTAATCAAGCTGGATGTTCTGGGAGTCATATTCATATCTGCAGTGGGACAACGGTCTACCTGAGGAACCCTGATGATGACTCTGTTGGACAACTTGGAGATGCTGTCGAGATGGGGGCTGACGATGAAGAAGGAAATGGTCAAAATGAAGAACCGGAAAAAGAAGAATCCGAGGAAAAACCAGTAAGTTTTGATTGATATTCATATTTCCATTAATTGTTCCGTGAAATCTAAGACTAAGATCTAATCCATATTTTGTTTTTACTACAGAAACACAAGAAGAAGCACAATCGCCATTAAATCTACTTTAATTATGTCTTGTGTGAGTCTTCGGGAGTGCTTTTGCTGTCACCCTCAGTAAATTCGCCACCATTTGGACTAAATTAACTCTTGAATAAAACCTATTATAAACTTTTGCGCCTTATTCATTAAATTGAAATTATTCATTATCACATTAAAACTAATAATTAAACTTAAGTTTTTAAGTTTGGATTTTCAATCTTAAATAATACAATACTGAGAAAATTCTAAAAATAATGATTTGAATTACTTTTGTAGAACGACGCGGAGTAAAACTTTCAGCTCAGCACCAACTTATTACTATACATGACAAGGTGATAAATAGAAATTGAATCATCAGGTACATCGTACATCCATCGAAATAATGCTTAATCCTAATCCTCGACAACAGTGCAGATGGCGAAGAAAGGGTAGTCTAAAATTCTCTGATTATCAAACCATACGAGAGAAACGAACTAAAATATAGTCGAAACGTCGAAAGATATAAAAAAGATAATTCGTAAGTAAGTGATAAGTACAGTTCCCCACAAACAGATTTAAGTACATCCTGTCCTGTGTTCGTAATTCAATTTATCTGGACAGGGTCTGTTTGCATAATGCATAAGTAAATAGATTTAGGTAATAGGATCTGTATCTGTCGTCAATTAAAATGAAAAGTCAAAGGTGGTTGATAAGCCATAAGCCTACGACATACGATAGGTATAATACTTAAGTAAGTACTAAAATTCTCACCATACATACATACATGAAGGAACCCGAAGGCCAAGTATAAATTAATACGCAAGTCACAAGTGGAAGTTAGAGTACCAAGGAGATAAAATTATTAATTGACTTCTTAAATTCTATAATTCAATTATTATAAAATTATTAGATATAGGTCCGTGGCCAGGACAGGACACAGTAGACAGTACACGGCCGACGTTCCGTCCGTGTACCGACCTGTCCCATTTGACGTTTCACCTTGCAAATCGGTGTGACATAATGTAGCGGCACATGTCACCGCCACACGCGGATAACGAAGTTAAAATTTGTTTTGTACGTAATAGATCGTTGACCCTAGACAGTTCCTGTCACCTGTAGCCCCAGTACGTACATTGTACTGTACAACACAAATAACTAATGCATAATGACAATGACATAGGGACATCACATCAGTCATCTCATCAGTCCAGTCATCAGTTGTCAGTCCAACAACATCTGACATCGCGAATGCAACATATGATGACATAATTATTGAGTAAAATAAATGTTGATAAATTACCTGATAACTCGAATACGAAATACGGATTCTTCTGTGTACTTTGTACTTATTGCTTGGAAATTAGGAGAGGTTGAAGGTAGGTCACGGTCAGTTGTCAGAATGGTGTTCGATTCAGTTTAAGTATTCTTGTATCCCTCAAACATCAAACTGCAAACGGTCAACGGTGACTGAGACTGAAAGAATATGGTTCATCCCAAATCAAACTTATCACTTTTCTGATGTCAGATGTCTGTTATTGTCTAATCACTGCTAATAAAAATGGCTGATTTTCTTGATTAATATGTTTAGTTGTTTCTTCTAGGTTGTCAGTCAGTTGTAGGTTCTAGATACAACATACAACACAACATATTTTTCTTTCTGGTGTCTGAGTTTCAAAAATCCGCTTTTTATTTTCCATGCAATGACAATGCAAGCAAGCCAACAACAGCTTATACACAACACAATTGACGACAAACCACAAACCAAAAACCAACCCTTTTTCACTTTTAGCTGCTGCATAGGAGAAGCAAAGCGGTTTCGATATCGACAGAGCAGAGAGGGCTCTTCGTCTCAATAATACACGTACAGGCTACTGGGTAATAATGTAGGCATACCTAATCATAAAAAAATGCAATTTACAATTTACCTACGCTCAGTAACGGTATTGAACTTCTATGACCTATCAATATTTGAATAATTCCGATATGATTTTAAAAGGGCGAGATCAGCGCATAATTACTTATGTATTTAATGGAACAACAGTTTACTCTCCCTGAACTCCCAAATAATGTTCATAGGATGCCTTGCCTGACCCAGCCAGACCCAGACGCACTTACGTGATATTTATGAAGTATCTTTTATCTGCATAACTTGACTAGACATAACCATAATATGACGATGACATGTAATGATAAACTTCAACAAGAGATGAGTATGATACGGAATAACAATATTCAATATTTTATTTGATTGAATAGTTCGAATAGGTAGTTATTTGAACAATACATAAATAAGTATAGATACATATATCATTCGTAGTAGGTTACCAGTTTAAATTGTATTTGGTATATAAATTGTGAATAGTATAAAAATACATACAAGATGAGTAATTAATTAATTCCTTTCCATCAAACTGGTAATCCTACACACTAGTTCACTCCATGACAAGGTGACAAAATTCAGAAGAAGATATGAAAATACACTGGACAAACGAAATAAGATGGTATTTGGTCATGACAGCAATTAGTTAGCTCCCAAAATAGCCGGATCAATCAAGTTTCCAAAATATGCCGTGATGGCCTTGATTCTGCCCTGGTACAAATTCTTCTGAATCTCAACGGAGTTCCCAGGTCCAGCAAGCAACACCAACTGTACCAAATTCAAGGAATACAATTAGCTGAAATCAGTAAAACGCTAAATAAGATAAAAAATTCAACATACTTGATCAGTATCCACGTGGCGTGGAACGTAGTAAGCAATATTTGGAGAAATCGTTTGAGCCAATTCAAAAACGGTGAAACCATTCATAGGAATCATGGTTTCGAGATCAAAAACTTCACACTCCGTGTATTCCGGTCCACCCCATGGTGGACTCAAAAACACAGCATCCGCTTTCAGTGCCGGAGCTAAAGCCATGAAATCCGCAACCAGGAAAGTAATATTTTCCTCAACTCCGTAGATTTGTGCATTGTGCTTCGCATTCTCAATTTTGACTGGATCAATGTCAATAGCAATCACTGTAACAGAACAACAATACGAATATCATTGAATTTTATCATCCAGTAAACAATAAACAATTTAGTTTTAATGCTTAAATAAATAGCTCACCTTTCCTTCCGGATTTCGCAAACTGAATAGAATTTCCACCGCAGCCGCAGAATGCATCAATTATAATTCCATCTTCTGGACAAGTGAGGCTGAACTTGTTGCTGATTTCCTCAGCAATTTTCTCTGGTGTTACCGAGAACCAAGACTCTAAAATCAGCAAAACCAAATACCAGATATTATGTCAACGTTTACAAATTTTTGTGATAAGCCAAATTATATGTTTTATGATGTACTTACCTAAATCCAATTTAATTCCCTCATCGTATTTTGAAAAGAGCTCATAACGATTGTACCAGTATTTCTTCATTCCTGGTCGAGACCAAATCTCATCAGGACAGAAACTCGAATCATTCTGTGTATTCCCCATGGAAATTCGTGCACGTTTATTAGCACGAGCACGCTTCTTCTTTTTCTGCTTCTTGGATCCATTGGACTGATTAGTAATATCGTCAAAAGATCGTTTCACGCTACCAGCAGATGTGGTAGCAATATTAGAACCGTAGTCGTAGCCCATGACTTCATTGGCATAATCCTCATTCCCATTTGCGCTTTCAAATGATTCTTCTTCTTCATCATCCTCATCGGACGTGTCAATTGTCACTTCTTCAACTTCGTCCACATCCTCAAAATCGTCGTAGGGAGTCGGAAGTGCAGGAACCATGGATAAACCCAATGTGTCATACAGAGTAGCATTTTGTTCAAGTCCAAGTAGTGGTTCAGCAAATTCTGAAAATCAAAAAACCGAACTATTTCAAGATAGGTAAGGTAACAGGGTAGGGCGACACAGGTGAAAAACGTCCTACAATAACGAATCAATATTTCTCTGGCCTAATTAAAACAAGTTTTGGACTAAAAATTTTGACAAGTTTTGACCTAAAATAACCACGTTTTCAGATTGCTCATAGGTAGACGGTAGAGGTTAGATTAAGTGTATTCAGGTTAGGTTAGGTTTAAAAAGCCGAAAAAAGATAAAACCGTCGTTTTGTTAGGACAAAACTCGTCAAAAGTATAGACCTTGTTTTAACTTGTTTTAATTAGGCCATTTAAATTGACACCCTACAATAACGATGCTAGCCAAATATGTACTTATCCAAATCCTACCTTCTGTTGCTTCATCTCCGTCAGAGGCTTCATCTTCTTGTATTTCGCCTTCACTGGAGTCTTCCGCAGTCTGGACTCCATCTTCGTCATCCATTTCATTGCCCTGACTATCATCTTCGTAGTCAAGATCTTCATCTCCATCTTCAAATCCACCCGCAAAAGTTCCACGGATTCCAGCTAAAGAAACCCCACCTTGAAAACCATTTGCAAAAGTTCCGGTTCCAGGAGCAGCCAGATTGGCACGAGCAGCTGCTGTTGCGCTCTCCTCGCCCTCCTCATCAAAGTCTTCACCACTGGCTCCAAAATGACCTGAGGATGAAGGTGTATCCTTGAATGCTCCTGATGAAAACGGGGATACAGTAGCAGCTGTATCGTAGAAAGCCTCGACTTTTCGTTCAGGCAGAGGTGCATGAACACTTGGTGGATTTGGTTTTGTATTTGTAGGCAACATGGTTTCATTTTTGCCGAAAAATGGGTTCACCACAGCTTGGGCCTTTGGTGCCGGTCCTCCTGGAACAAAGAATGGGTTCGGCTTCGTGGGAAGCGGTTTCGGATTCACAGCAGAGAATTTGGGCGATTTGAAGAAAGGATTCAATCTTCCAGTTGGACCCTGTACCGTCTTCCCATCTCCAGTCGTTGTTGGAGCTGAAGTCCCGGCGAGCCCATCAGTCGAGCTAGTAGATGCCATGATTCGAATATTTTCTATTCAGAATTCAGAATGGACATTCCTTGTTGCTTGTCTAGCGATGTGCAATTATCAGTCACACTGACTGTCACTGTACTGTGGCCGCTGCAATGATAACAAATCAGGAATGCGTGATTATAATTAAGGTCAGCGGGCGGGAGGAAATACGCCATAAGAGCGAGAGAAAAACGAGCGAGTGGGGAGTGGGTGCGAGTGGCTATATGGATTCTGTGACATTTCATGATTCATGATGGCTTGGAATACACGATGGCATGGGAGAAATCAGGTTTTTTCGAAAGGTCATCGCACCCGGGTAATATGATCGTGGGGACCGGTGATATTTCGATGAAAATTTGAGTTGTTCCTGACACCATACCGAACAACTTTGCTATAGGCCCCAAGAGTCTTGGGGCCTGAAATTCCGCCAATTATACATTAGGATGGCGGATTAAAATTTTTAACGGACAAACTAATCATAGGATCGTCTTGTGCTCCATTTAAACATTGTTCAGAATCACATAAGGAACACGCATGCAAATTTTTAGCCGAATCTGACCGATCCCAAGGTCCCGCTCATACAAAAATGGCGAACTTTTAACGGACAAACTAATCATAGGATCGTCTTGGTGCCTATAGCAAAGTTGTTCGGTATGGTGTCAGGAACAACTCTGCAAATTTTCATCGAAATATCACCGGTCCCCACGATCGTATTACCCGGGTGCGATGACCTTTGTTAAGCAGGTTTGAGCAAATGCATAAGAAAGTACCATCATGCCTATGCAGAGATATGCGAAGTTGTTACCAGTAACCTTATTCCATGTGCATATGCACCGTGTACCGTGCAGGTACCGCTTTGCTTAGCTTTGGTAGGAAGCATGACGAGGCAATGGTGGGTATATGAACGGCTCAACTCCTGGGTGGGGAGGGGGTGTGCGTGCAGTCAGCAGGTAGCCTGCACGTTGTGTGGAGATTGGTTGGCCGCGGGAGCGCGGGATCTCCCAGGATATGGGGGGCAAGCAAGAGTCCAAGTCAGGCCGTTCAAATACCCATACCCACCATCATCGCCTCGTTCATGGGTAGATAGTTCCCACTCGGACTCAATCTCATTAAAACATCATTATCTGTGTGTATAGGGACTGTAAATGGGATGCATATGACCTAATATAAATTCTGGGTATACATTAATTTTATCTGCATTACACATTAGCCCGAGCCATGCACCGTCATTTCATGATATTTATGGGTACAAAGTTACAGAGTGTGCGTTCGAGCAGGAAATCGGATTACGAATCCTCATGCGCCAAATTCAAAATCGGCATTGCGAATCAAGCTTAGGAATATATTGGACTTCCATAGAGACTGGCAATTTGTACTAAATTGGTATCTGACCTCAAAATTTGAATTTTAAGAAATATGGTTGATTACCGCAAAGTGCTAGGTATCTTATTTTGCGAATTGTTTGATAATAGGTCATAGCTCAAATCACTCCCCTTTGTGACTCATGAATAATAATTATTTTACACAGCATAACGAATGCATTTGCTGATTGTCGAACACGAGGTATACAAGACACAGGATAAACACGATAAACTTGAATGTTTTCCTAAACGAATTTCAAAGGTGATCTAGAGTACGTAGGTACTTTATCATAGGACTGTTCTAAGGCTTTGAACCCAAGCTGCTCTGGCTGTGGAGATGAATGATGAGGCTGGGTGCGTAGTTTCAGGGTGGTAATGGCTCTGGTCAAACACCTGTGGATTGTAGACAGGGCTTTCCCCACGCCATGCCAGGCCATGGAGTGACTTCAGGTCGACCTTAAGATATTAGGCAAACTACAATACAAGTACATGCACAAGAAGAAAACAACGAAACAAAATCAGTTCTCATCATATAATTCTGGCTACGAAAGTCTCATTACCATACTTTACTTCCAATAGGACTTTAATCAAGGCGATTGAGAATTGAGACTCGAGAATATATAGGAATCAAAGGTTAAACGCCTCATCTTATTTCAATATAAGATGCTCGAACTTTCAAAAATACTTGCACGAATTTGCATGGACCGGTATGGATGAGTGACCCAGTCAAACCAGGGTTGGAAGGCACTAAAAACCCAATATCTGTATAAGCGATGCATTAGAATATTTTTGCGCAATTGATTTCACGCTAAGCCAAAATTACCTGCTCGTTTAATCGCAATATACACGTTTCGTATAAGGAATTATTAATTATGGAACGCTTACCAAATACTGCGACAGTGGCGCGCTAGTTGGATTGGGCCTGGGGTGAGTGTAGCCGTGTTCTGGCACTGCGAAAACCTCGCGCGCTCTTGTCGCAGTATTTGGCAAGCGTTCCATAATTAATAACTCGAGGTGCATCATGCAAAAGCAACCCTGTCAGTTCCGAACCCTTTAACAACCCTGTCCGTAACATATGGAGAATATTTCATTTGAGAGTTGTTGAACAGTTTAATTTTATTTTACATTCTTCTTCATGTAATAATGATGTTAAGTGAGAAACGGTTTTTTTTGTCGACTTAAACGTAAATGTAACCTAAACTTATGGGCTTCTTATGAGCCTGGCTCGAGAGTCCCTTGTGCCTTAGCGCTTTGGAGGATTGCGTGATGTAAATCGTTTGCATTCATTACTTAGAGCAGAGATGGTAAAAATGAATATATTTTTTTTTCGTCGTGGCTTACCTGTTCCCGCCCGGGTGGCCTAATCACATCTCGAGTCTCCGGACAGGAGAAAATAAATAGTACATGCTCAACATGACTGACTATTAGTCTTTCTTGTCGTCCGTCTTGGAAAATAATGAATCTATTTGCTCTCATGTCTATTGAGAGCTTATGGTGGTGACTCCTTGTAGGCAAATCAAAAGGCGTGGGATAGTCAAGCAAAAGAACCTAATTCGGGCGTAACAGGTTTAAGCGGTTTTCATAGCATTATCAGGATTGGGACACACATTCAATAGCAATGATATTGGTATTGGCTTCCATTTAAACTGCCCATAAATAATTCAAAAATGTCCATAGGAATAACAAGTTTTGCCCATAGTAGGTTTTGCCATTTTTCCATGATTCACGTTTGCCCATATAAAAAACGCATTAAATAACCTAACATAACAAAACCTAACCTAGCTACCATTTAAACTGCCCATAATTAATTCGGTTTCCCTATGGGTAAACGTGATTCATGGTAAAAAGGCAAAACCTTCTTTGGGCAAAACCTGTTATCCTTATGGACATTTTTTGAATTATTTATGGGCAGAATAATAATAGCCCATTGGTATTTCAATTTTTGAGTGTTCAATTTTGAACTATTACAATGCATCTTATTAAATAGTTAAGCTGGAATTTTTGAATTCCATTCCAATTCCACGTCATTATTAATGAAGTAGATTAGAAACGGGATTGTCAACGAGGAAATAACGCATCTCTCATCAGCTTTATCTCTTTCATAAAAAACTTGAACATAATTATTACTTGTCAACTGTCATTGTCGGCTGAGCTGGAATTTTTTAATACATAAAAAAAATCCGACATATCTCACGGAAGGAAGACAGCAGTCACTCTAAATCTAAATCTCTCTATTATTTGCGAGACAGATCCGAAATACTATCTCTCTGTATATGCCTGTATTGCCTGTATTTTATGTGCGTTTCTTGAGCATTAGAATTTTTTGTGGTAAAAGCGTATGCCTTTGCTAGTTTATCGTTAGCAGATTTTTTTACCTGTAAACCTGTAGCCATTATCTTTTCAAGTTGATATTTTATATTTTTTGGGTAATGGCTGTAGCACTGAGAGAAGGTGTAGTGTGTAGTCATAAACACGGGTGACAATAGAAGTGCATTTTGGCTTAGAATATAAAGATTTTAGAGTGCGTGACCCCTGTGGTGCGTGCCTTGTTGTGACCTGTGGCATTTCCACACTGAAATAAGCTTCATAAGCCTAATTTTTTTGGAATTTTATTAGAAATTTTGGGGTATGCTGAATTTAATATTGACCAAAAATCGAATATTCGTTCGTATTTATCCCATCTATTTGGCTTGTGTTACTTTACTACAATATATTTACACATGTTTGAATAGAAGAATGGCTCAATGAAGGTTTTTGTGGTTAAATTCATTTTGTATTTTCTTGTCGTTGTCGTGTACATTGTAGGTATTCAGCTATTCTTGTTCTTTTTTAACCTCATCTCGTTCCATTAGTAAGTAGCCCTCTGATTCTGATTATGATGTAATGGGAAAGGAATAGAGGGCTTTTTTATCTTTTACGTTTTGCCTTGTGTGCCCATGCCACCCGCAGTGTGGTGACCAAGCGTATTATTTCATCATGGATCCGAGAAAAGCAAAATGCATTCCAATTTGGAGATCGCGTAAATTTCCCAGCCTAAACATACCATAGCTGAATTATTGTCATGAATGCAGGTTAAAAAACTATGCGACCCCGGGATCGCATAAGCTAGGCTGAAAATCCTGAACAGTGAATACAAGGTGGTGAATGGGTAACAAGACATTACATCTTCATGAATTACATTAGCACCCAGATTAAGGGTTCAGAGAATTTGGAATACTTTTTGGCTTATGAAAGAATTCGGTACCCTTCCGTCGAGTTTTTTTGTGTGCGTAGTTGGCCGTGTGTGTTTTTAGGGTTAGGGTAGATGTGGACTGATCTGTAAAGAATTACGTTTTCATTGCAATAACAAAAACAACAAAAAATCATGTGTTTTTTATATGAAAGCATATGCTTGAATAGGTGTACCTATCTAAGGTTTATAAACTAACCTTACCAGAGGACAAAGTGTAACAATATATCTGCCTTTTCAGAGTTTATTTGGGAATATTTGGTTCAGATATTTCGTTTGCGATCCATAAATTATTTCATCGTTTTAAAACATTGTGTTGCCTTCGTTTCTGAAACATTAATTCAAAAATAGATTTAAAAAAAAATGAGTATTGCGCGCATTATTTGGAAGTTTGCTGAGATATTGAATTTTCAATATTGAACCCATAATGGCAAAAAGCCTGGGTTTTATTAGTGGCTTTGTGTGAAGCTGATGCTACTTACTGCACTTGGCCATTGAAATCTGAAAAAACTGAAAAGGGCTTAGGAGAAGGGGACACCAAACAGAAGGCATTAGCCTCTCTATTAGCTTTCTCAACAATGTGTAAAAACCTTTTCAAGGAACACAGGAGTGTTTTCAGCATTTTCCTTCATGTTTATGTTTTGAGTGCGGAGCATGAGGCTTAAGCCAAAAACTAAGCTCAGCACCTTTCGAGAATGAAAATAATACTTTTAAAGCCAACGTTAAGGTCGGGAAATTTGAAAATTCAAGACCTGGGTAACTGATTAAGTTAAAATGACGTTATCATGATTTTCCATATGCGCACAAATCTTAATGGTTGTCCAAATTAGAATGATGTCCGGATTTAAAAATTCTCCTGATTTTGATTATGAGCCTTGACCCGACAAAATTTATCAAGTTTGCAGATTATCACGCGCTTATTGAAGTCTGTATTGCCTGATCGTCTTTTAAATACGTTTTTTTTTCTTTGTTTACTTTACATACTTAGGTTGTCGAGAGACATCTTTCATCTATTCAATGACGAGTGCGGCCGTGACGCATGCTGTGGTCAAGGCCTGTTCGGAAGGAAAAATTGAGTCCTGTACCTGTGACTACCGATTACACAACAAGTACAGTAGCTCAATGGCTCTGGACCAGAGCTGGAAATGGGGCTCATGTTCAGACAACATTGAGTTTGGATATCAATTTTCCCGCGATTTCGTGGATGCGGGAGAAAAGGCACGGGACATGCGCGGATCCATGAATCTTCATAATAATGAGGCGGGGCGAATGGTAAGTGGAAATTTTTCAATATATATATGTTAGGATCAGAGCCCGACGACCAATGCCCGAAAAGTACATGAAATATTGAGAATTATTCAGAATCGATTTCAGGGTAACCTAACCTAACCTAG
>JAQFYT010002361.1:0-13152 GCA_034694925.1 Ceratophysella denticulata | reverse complement strand
TTAGCAGCTTGCAGCTTCCAATAAGAGCTTATACCTTGCTTAATCTGGCATAGCTACTATAAGCTGCACTGGTAAAGATTCTTTATGCATTTGGCCATAAGGCTTTATTTTTTAGCTGGACTTCGAACCGGCACGTGTGAGCTGTATTTCAAAACTAAATCTCAAATTGTCAGTCAGAATGTCTCGAGTATTCAGGTTTCACTGGAGATCCAGGCTCCTTCAAACTAATTTAAGTCATCGAGTTAATTGTGTAGTTGGTTGTACCGGAAGTCGAAGGAATCATCACCATGTCTGCATTATTGGAAGCGGACCGGCGGGATTCTACGCTGCACAGCAAATCGTTAAAGTAAGCCGCAATAATTGACAATTTCGTAGTACACATTGCATATTTATAATTTATAATTTCTGGGTCAATTTACAATGCGAGTTAAGTGAGGACTAGTTAGGACACTAAATTGGTATTTCGGAAGAAGTGCCAACTACACGGCATAGGATTTTCAATCCAGTATGCAACAGTTAGCTGTATACTATTTGAGACGTCTTCCGAAATGCCCTAAGTTCCACACTGCACTTCCAACGCTGTCAAACTGCGTATGCTATATCGTGTCCTTTGACTTTGACATTTGTTCCGAAATGCTGTGCAGTCCTTACCAGTAGTTGCTGTGTTCCGAAACCCAACTAGAACTTTATTTATCTCTCTACGAATACGCGTCCATATTTGATATTTCCAAAATATATGCACACGACAGACAACAGATATAGATAACGCTATTTGTGACAGTACAGTTCTTAAAAACCTAGCGTTTATGTAATACTCAATTATTTGACAGAGTCTTCCCGAGAGCCGAGTGGACATCTACGAGAAACTTCCTGTTCCGTTTGGTTTAGTGAGATATGGCGTGGCCCCTGACCATCCCGAGGTCAAGAATGTTATCAATACCTTTACAACCGTCCTCAAGAATCCAAGGGTCAATTTTGTGGGGAATATTGAAGTTGGAAAAGATGTCACTTTTGGAAAGCTTCAAGAGTCATATAATGCTATTTTACTGGTAAGCCTATAATAATTGATATTTCGATATCGATCGATTCAGTGTCACTTTTAACGTGATTTTAGTTTTTAATTGATGGTTGATTTGATGTGTTCACAGTGCTATGGAGCTTCTGAAGATAGGAAACTGGAAATTCCTGGTGAAACCGAATCAGTTGTTCCTGGACGAGCCTTTGTGGGCTGGTATAACGGTCTACCCGAGAATCGGAACCTAGCAATTAATTTAGAAAATGTCGAACGAGCTTTCATCATAGGACAAGGCAACGTAGCCTTGGACATTGCTCGAATCTTACTGTCTCCGATCGACACGCTCAGTAAAACGGATATTAGTACTTATGCCCTTGAAGCCTTGTCCAAATCAAGAATCAAGGAAGTGGTTATTTACGGCAGAAGGGGTCCACTTCAAGTTTCATTCTCAATTAAGGAATTGCGAGAACTCATCAACCTCAAGGGAACTCGTGTCCAGCTCAATCTTGAAGATTTCTATGAAATTACTGATGAGCTTCTGGAGCGTAAGTAATTTCAGTTTCCGAACTTTAAGCCTAATGCGAATCGCATCAGGCAAGAATCGCACCTAACGGTGTCGAAAGTCGAAATGTTGTACTCATGTTCGTTTGCAAACACAGGATTGCCTCGACCCAAGAAACGCCTTACCGAACTTCTGTATAAAACAGCTTCATCTCCACCCTTCGCTGACCCCACAGATAAATCCTGGTCAATGAAATTCCTGCGTTCTCCACTGGAGCTGGAAAAGATCGGCGGTCGCATCAAAATGACCTTTGGTATCAATCAACTCGATCCCGTGACAGAAGCAGCGGTGGCCAGTGGTGAGAAGGAAGTCGAGATATGTGACGTGGTCTTCCGAAGCGTTGGTTACAAGGGTCGCAGACTCTTTACCGAAGTCCCGTTTGACCATGCCAAAGGGATCATACCGAACAACAATGGAAAAGTGCAGGATGGTAAGAAATAGCGAATACCACCCATCATTGACGAAAAGGGCGAAAAATGTTTTAACCTAATCTAGCCAAGGCAAAGACCACATAAGCTATGGTATTTGTGTACGCTATGTTTTTGCAGCTATGTTTTGTGCGCTACGTTTGTTCGCAGAATTGACCAAAAAAAGCGCAATAATAGAGCGTGTAGCAATAATGTTTATGTAATATTTCAGGTATATACTGCTGTGGTTGGTTGGGTCAAGGTCCCAGAGGTGTCATCCTGTCCACAATGACAAATGCCTTTGAAGTGGGCAAAAGAATAGCTGCTGACCTAAGCTCCGCTCCGACTACAGAAACAAAACCGGGTCTCTCGGATATAAAACCGCTTCTAACAAACAAGCGAATAACTTCTTACGACGACTATCAGAAAATTGCGGATCATGAACATAAAACTGGCACGAAGGTAACGACTATAGAGGAAATGCTTCGAATAGCGGATAGTTAACCTTTAACCTTATGGTCTAATTTAATGCTATGCCAAAGTTTGAAGATTTATTAAACCGTTGAGTGCTATAGCCAGTAAGTTTTAGTGTTTTGTTGGCTGTCGGAAGCGGAATTTTTGTATCAATCTGATTGACAATTTTATCTCAAAATGGAATAAATACTAATGTCTGCTTATCATGAAACTATATATTGGTTTGAAGAATGGCAGGTATTCCGTTTGTAGATTCTTTGACAATTCCGTAGCAGAAAACTCATGTACTTACCAATGATAACCTCAAGTGCTAATGTGACTTATTGTCCTGATTTGACAGCCTCGAAATTGGCGTTGCTTTAATCTGGTTGGTTAGAAACTAGCCCACCCATTTTTACTCGGTAGGCGAATCGAAAACCTAAAACGTTGGCCGTCAACACGCTAATAATCGTTCCGAGGGGATTATGCCCAACAAATCTGCATGCGAAAGAGCAATCGACGACTCCGAAGTTTTTGAGAATAATAAACTTTTGACTTTCTGTTAACGCTCTCGAGATAATGCCGAAATTCGAAGCATCAGAATATATAACCTTAAAATGATATGTAAATTGTGTGCGTCAGCCGATATCCAATTCGGAAATCTCCAACACATGTCAGCATTTTCTGTACATTTTCAACTTCTTTCCTTTGTTGTTGCGAATAAAAATATGAGTTTTTTTTATAATTGCGAAATCCCAATTTCTCCCTTTGGCATAATGAACAGGATAGTACATAGAGAATTACAGTACATACAAGAAAAGAAGTATTATGAATATATTATTGAATGGCCGCTCATTAGCATTTTTCCTCTCTTGTGACTCGACACGCAATCCAATAATCCTCATCCATACCCCATACAAAAAACTATAGAAAAATAATTCCACATAAAACCAGCAACCAGCCCCAAAGCCTTTACTTGTTATTAAATTACTACATAGGATTTACAATTAGAACGACTGACTTCGACTTCAAAAAATTGAGGAAAGAGAGACTGGACTACGAGGGAACAAAAGACGGCAGATTGTCAATTGTGATTCGAATCAAACTCAATTATGATAATATTAATATACTCATACAAGTATTAATATTACAATGGACGGCCCTGTAACAGCGATTTTCCGACATTTGAGTCAAGTCGGTTAAAACGTCGCCATTAAAGGCGCATTTTTTGAATTTTGGCGATTTCACTGTACGTTAGTTAATGTGCGAAATATGGTCCAGGGTTATGACACTAACGGCTATTAAATGAAGCGGCTGATATGTCGCTATGTGCTAATAAAATGATACTACAGAATACTGCAAGCTTTTTGTACATGATATTGATCGAATCTTGAATATCAATTAACGAGGTTTTTAGCTTTCCAATGCCATATCATACGTCTGATTTCAGCACCAATTACGAGCAGTAGCGTCATACTCTGGGCAATGTTTTGCCCATTTGTTAACATTCACCATGTTGGCATTTTACATTTTTTCCCAGTTTCAAATACCAATTCGTTGTTCTTTCAATTGCTGAGCTTAAAATGACCCGTTTAAATTGACCGTACACACTAAAAAACGACACGTGGAGTGGAATTGCCAGTGCTACTCGTTATTTTATTATTGGAGAATTGTTGTTCGCCTATCTCAGAATCCAATCTGCAAAAATATTCCCTTATTCCGTAACATCCTGTAGTACATAGAAGTACGTGCGGAATCGTCCTTATATGTAAAATTTCCCAAACAGAGAGGTATGAGTAGAATAGTAGAAATAAATATTTGAGCCGTAATTGGTCTCCCCATTAAACCTAATTAGGCTAATAGTATTGAAGTTAATTAGGATGATATTTCAATTTCCTCTATGAAATTTTATCTAATAAGAAACACCTGCTTAACAGCAGCTTGGGACCAGAAGGTAGGATGCAGTAGGGCATTGCAAACTGACAAATGCTTGACGGACAGCAGGGGGGTCATCCATCATAATCATAATACACCTTCTGGTCTAAAAGCTAGGCTAGTGAAACTAATTAGAGAGAGATACCTGTGTGTCTAAGTGTATGACCTCTTCCTTTTGTACACAGTCTAGCATAATGGTGAGTGATATGGTATGGTAATTACATTGTATCCGATTTTAGTTAGGTAATTGTATTTTTTTAGCCTAGTGGAATTAAATGGTCAAGGGAGAAGCACTATGGCGTGTCACCGCTCAATTTTTTTTACCAAAGCTTTTAAATTCACTCTCACATACATCGAGTACTTGGCAAATCCTAATAATTTCCAAGCACACAGCCATCCCAGCATTTTATGCAATCTGCAATTCTTACCTTATAGATAGCCTCAGCAGCAGCATCATTATTATGCATTATAAAAATTATTAAACCTCACCAAACTTTCCTGTATCTTCTATCGCGCTTCGGATGCACAACCCAATGGTTTTTCTTTCAAAATAAAATTAATTATGATTATGCAGTTTTATGCGAGCCGACAAACAAAAAATGCATCAACTCACCGAAATATGGTAAAGATCTCGATTTGAGTGCATTTCTTAAGTATTTTCCCCAAAACTAATTAATTAGGTATGCATCTTTACTTTAGGTAAACTTACATTCACCAACATGAAAGCAGATCTCGCATATTCTCTTTGTACATACTAGAGTAAATAAGATGGACATTAAGATTTGTTTTTGCGGCTTTAATTTTAATTGTGTGGGCAATGAGAGTGAAGCGGAAAATATAACGTGGCTTAACTAATGGCCCCTTTTCTTTAATTCGTTAAGGGAAGGGGTATATCTATGCTTAGATAATTGAATTTTTTAACGAATTATGCTAACGTGGATTTTTTGCATTAGGTACCTACCTTAGATTTTGATATGAAGTGACATCCGAATCTGTTATTTATTTTAATACTGGCATATACACTCCAAAAGTTATTATGTATTTTTATTCAATGGCATTTGAATCGTATAATTGGATAAATCAGAAAATTGGCCTAAAATATGCGTAAAATATTAGTTTTGGGGAATTATACTCAATTCATATAAACCACAAGATGAAGTTTCGGACAAAATTAGGTGTGTGAACAAGGTCGGCAAAAACCCTGAAACAAACGTATCGGACGTCCGGATTCGGATAAGATGTCGAAAGAGTCGTATTTCGAAGTAAATCAGCCGTACGAATGCAATCGGATGTCAAAATTATTGTATATCGGATAAACTCAGGCGTTATATCGAAAATTACCGAATTGCCGAAAATGTAACCGACTATGAAATAAAATGTGTAAAAAGGCTATCGACATGTTCACCTGCCCTCCAGGTGGCTGAACCAATTTACACCTATATATACATACCATGGATTTTAGTACCGTAAAAATGAACAAGTTTTAGCCGGATGTTAATTAATATTCAGGTCAGGACTGCATCTCGAAATCCAATCCTCTTCCTTCATTCGCTCTGCCCGACTAAAAGCAGACAATAAAAATATATCCTCGTAGTACTAATTTCTTCTTATCTGACTAAACCAGGAACCAATAGATTTGGTCGCATTTTTAGGCGAGGCACTTCTGAGCATGTGTGTGGGTGTTTATCAATTTGGAATTTTTAAGAAAATACAACGTCCATTTTAATGTGCATTTGCGAAGTGACGAAAATACCCAAGCCAATGAAATTTCATGTGCGATCCGTGATCGCCTACCTTTCAAACTTATCTTAACTTAACCTAGTCAACGAGCATGAATGTTCACGTTTTATTAGGATAAATGTATAAAAAAGGATACGATCTCGGAATGCGCACCGCACATGACTCTACCAATAATTTAAAGGGCAGATTTTTTAGGATGAGGGCGCAATGCCATTCGTTATATATGGCATATTTATTTGTACAAAAATGCACTATAAAACACATTTTAGGTTAAACTTTGTGTTGGTTTTCAAGACAATATTCAGTTATGTGTATGTGGTAGGTACATAAATAGAATAAGATACAAAATACGCTTCGGGCATTCGCAACTTGATTCGATCATTGGAACATCAGACAAATGCAATACTTGTGAAAGTACTTTTAACTTTTGGAAACTCATCCCATGCTCCGGATTGGTTCGGAATTGTGTAGACTTGTAATTGAATAATAATAGGTCAACTTCCCGTTCTTCCCGTCCACAACATATACACCAACGCAGAGAATCATTAAATGAACAAAAAAAACTTCCGAGAGGTCTAAGATAAGAATAAGACGTAGGTTACCCAGGAAGGTACATATCTTGAAAAGTTTAGTTCTTAGCCTAATCCTTTTCCGTCTGAAGAGGTACAAAAAACCCAAGCCAAGGCAGGGAATTATTAGAGAAGATTGTTATGTATTGTGGAATAGAATTAAATAAAATACCTTCAGATAAGTGCTTTTTTCCCTTGGTACAATAGCTATATGGTTAGTTCAACGTCGTTTGGATTTCGGTGATTTGGAGCATGAGGAAATTCGAATTTCATTTAAAAATTTGCAGTTTCATCAACTGGCCGGCAGGGTAATAGTGCGCCAGGATATTTGATTACACTTTTTCATTAAAGAAACGTTTTTAGTTTAGCTCGAAGTTATTAAACGCTAATGCCAGGCTCAATTTGCGAGACGGAATTGACTACACCCACTTGACCATGGACAGATATATATATTGTAGCCTGTAGTATCTGTGTAGGTATGCATCAGTCCATATCTCTGTGGTATTACTGGTACTCATACTGGCTGCCATTATGGTTCCTCGAGGTTCCCATGTCATTATTTATAATTGAGTTCGGAGCGTATCATTGCCGAGAGGCCTGGCCTCGTCATTATTAGGCTTCCATGCCCAGGTAAAATAAATAAATAGAAGCATAATTAATGCTTCCCGACCTCCTTCTACACAACTGTGTACGAATGAGCTACTGCGATGCAACTTATTATATGTGAGTCTCGTTAGTATATTCTTTATTATTGAAAATGCTAAGTTTTGTCCGCTGCACAAGCGAAAGACGAAGAACATTTCTCCCAATTCCATTTTATTTATAATCCTCGTCCTTGTAACCACGTTTAGGATAGAATGTCCGAAACGGCAAAATCAGTACAAACAGATTATAATATGCAACGGAACACTATTTGTACCTCTTCCCGCAGCGATCAAATCATTCGGGTATCGGGCCCCGATCATCGGGCACATTTCGCATTCTCCATCAAGCTGCTTATTACTGAGTTTCCGATCCTTCCATTCGTACAGGACTTTACGGCTAGAATACGAAACGTAATTATAATAAACTCACTATGTCCATTCACCTTGCAAAATATCAGCTATTGATCATAATACCTCTGGATAAATCAATTTTATTTTTAGTCGAATTGGAAAAGCCTTACGGAAATGAGATATATTTGGCGTACACTTCCAAATGCCTAATTTAAAAAAATCTGGATGGTTCTTCAACGGATGCATTTAGAAAAACTCGCAGAATTAATTCGAGTGGCCATATACCAAAACCGAGCCAAGCCACTTAAGAGAATGCTTTTTTTGTGTGTCTCTTGGGCTTGGCCATGTTGTTGTAGGAAGATTACTCCTATTGTTGTACACTGGGCTACAACAATGTAATTAGACAATTATACGGAGAGGATAATGGTATAGTAGGAAACAACGACGAGGAGAGAAGAGAGACCAAAGTTGGATTTTTTTTTCTGCCTTGGCTGCTGGTGCGGTGCCGCTCCCTTCCCACACCAAATATATGATTATTTCATAGGCACTCCAACTTCCAATCCAACAACCAACGTAACTTCCCATCTACGAACAAAAAAGCTCTCAACGAAAACCCACTCAACTGAATTATAGTCCTGTCTATAAACTCAAAAACTTCAATTCAACGCTGAAAACCAGCTGAAAGCTTCGAGCTCTGCAGTATATCTGCATATGCACTTGGAGTCAAATTAAATTACGGAAATATTAAGAACAATTTTCATTAAAATTAACAGACAAAGTTAAGAATTTATTTCATTATGTTCAAAATCGAGGCATGCATGTTTTTTTTTAATAAAACCAAAACAGAAAAATACGACAATTTGCTTCCATATGCCCAAAATCAGGAAAATTACGTTTCTGCGCAATGAACAATGATCAAACAGAATCGGAGGCACTACATAAGAAATGCAGATATTCTGAAACACTGTAAACCAAGCTTTGTTCTATCTCAAATGCCTGATTAAGTTCGTTTCGTCTGGAAATTTCAAATGACGTCAATCTATATTTTTAATTTTGAAAAGCTTAAAATTTTCACAATAAATAACACAAATCTTGAGTTGCACGCAAATGAAACACGTAATCAATTTTATATTGTTAAACTGAATTTACTACAGAATTACGCTAAAATACTAGATTTTTAATTTATACACCAAATTGGACACAAGGATCTGGAGAATTGCTTGACCAAACAAAGTTAGCTAAAATCAGCATCAAACGTCATGTCAAAGGTTCACCACGATTATAGACCTACGTTGCCGGTTGTAAGATTGAATAGTCATAGGAATATTAAAATTAAATTATTCTCGTGCAAATAGATAGATTACCGAGTGTGTTGAGTTGATAGCATAGCAAATATGTATAAATGTATGTAGTTTGTAGTTGCATTCAGAATTGGTAGTTATTGGACGTAGCAAGTAGTATACAAGCGAAATAAAATTGCTCTGATCTCAAATCCAAACAATTTGACACACAATTGAGTAAATACTAATCGCTCGAATGCAGGCCAAGTTATAACAGACAAATACCAGAATGGCGAGTCAAGTACCAAGTAGTCCAGCCTCCATAATTAATTGTAATTATAACTCTAATTATAATTGGGAATGGAAACACAAAGTTTTGTGTGTGATATCGTGTGGTTTGTTTGAAGGAAGAGTGTTGAGCAAATAGTTTTAAAAAACAGGGTTATTGCATGAGGGAAGACATGATTGTCATTTGGCATGGAAAGATCAGAGACATGTGAGCCCAAGCAGTAAGTGAGACGTTCTTCACTCAAACACCTCAACGTGTTATTTTCAATCCTCCGTGTCTATGTCTATCTTCTGCCTGACCATTTCCATAGGTTCAGGCTGTTCAGCACATCAGTGACACGCGTGTGGACTGTTTACAAAATACTGAAAGTAATGCAATCCTTTTACTATGTAGGCTGATATGTACTCCTGATCAATTTGTAGGTGTTTTAGGCTAGAAACAGGCTACAAATAATTCTGGTATCAGTCTGGTGTACCGTGTTAGGTTAGGCTAGATTCAAAGCCTATCTGAATTAAGGCCTAGTTCAACCCGATTTCGGGAAACCTAGCCCGACATTTATTATTAACTGTAAGTAGGTATTGTATTTGGCATTGCTTTTAAGCTTAATTTGAACAAACCCTATACCTAAAACCTCATAGTCGCCGGTCTTCACACTCCAGCAGTTATGATTGATGGAAGGAACAATGCATTTCCAGTCCGAGTCCACGTTTTTAATTACCTACCTTTTGGGTTGTGTACAATAGTCTCACTTTTTATATTCTAATTAGAAGCCGGGATATGAACCCATGTCCGCACCCTACAACCCAGTCAACGGAAATTCCTATGCCGGCAAGCCAAAAGCCAGGTACCATTTCACCTGTATTTTGGTAAATACCTTATGAATTGTGTTGATGTTGATATATGCTTACTAGATCTCTCATCGGGTCATTTCGTCTTGGCCGATTAAACCTAGGTAACGAATAATTCGGCTTATATTGTGCATAGCAACATTTAGTTATATTTATGCTATTTTGAGGCTATTTTGAGTTCGTATATGTGAAGCTTAAGTTAGGTTAGGTGATTCAGGAATTCCTTGCACATGAATTGGACTGCATCATGCGAACAATCGATAAAAAAGGTTCTTAGCTTTCCAACGGCATATCATAAGGTTGATTTCATCGTCAATTACGAGCATTAACGTGATTACACTGAACCGTGTTTGCCCATTAGCATTACGAGATATAAGACAGTTCTAAAATTTCAATTAGGCAATGCTCTTAATCAGTCTACAATTTTTTAATTCATCCCGATAGCGAATAGCTTTAATTCAGCAATCCGTAATTCACAAAGCATCCAGTACGAAAAGTCTGTAAACCGAGTATCGTACAATGTCCAGGTCCAGCCTGCTGGAACTTTAAAAAAAAAATAATAGAAATTCTCCGAACAATGGTCTGTTGGTGGGTCGTTGTTACTTTTCCCCAAAAAACTTTTCAACCAATTTTTGAAGCTTTGCCAGCAGAAGGGAGCTCTGAAAACCCTTCCACACCCATATGTTAGCGTGGGGACGTCATTCTCTAGAGTTCACCCAGCTTCCGGTCTCCAAATTCTGCACGCGATCCTCTCCTATGCCCAACATATAAAAAAAAAACTGAACAATTCTCTCTCGAGACTGGGCCTGGACTCGATCAAGATCACATCATCATCATGCGACCCAAAAACTCAAACCAAACCACAAATCTAAAAAGGAAACACTCCAAAATACATAGTACATATAACTTATCATATACAAAAAAAAAGAAGTATAAAACTATTTGAGATAAAAATCTCAAAGTTTTTCTTCATGGGCGGGTTTTTGTGGGTTTCAGTTTCTCGAGTCACCTGGGACATTGGTACGTTGGAACTTACAATTAGAACTTGGAAAAACTTTTTTTTTTGTAAAATCGTGTACCTTGTTATTATGGTAAAATTATGTTTTAGACGTTTAGCCCTTTTGCTCACACTACTGGGTATTAATCGTATATTTCGTAATTCGTATTGGCCAGAAAATTACAAGGGTTTCTCAGGCTTCTGTGTAGTTCTGGTCAATTTTTTAGTCTGGCTGGATTGGATTGCATGTAGATAATATATAATATAATAATGGTGTAAATTAATTGCACGACCAATTATTCAAGGTTTGAATTTTTATATAATTTTAATCGTGAATTTGATGTACGGACACATAGCAGCAAAATTGTTGCGCGAAGAAAATTTTCGGAAACGTAGGATTTTTTAAAAAGCATACGTATTGTTATGTTATGTATGGTTAACGCCAGGAATGTGCATTGTATTCTGGTATTGTAGCGTCGAAAGTCGTGAAACAACAGCGTATTTATTTTCTGAGAAATTCGTCCCAATTGCTAAGTTAGCCTGCCGAACCCGCGGCTCATCATGTGTGTAGGTGGCATTTGCACACCTATGTAGTAAATATGTAGTTCCTCAAATTACAATTTTCAACTATTTAAATACTGAATATTGACCAACGTTAAGAAACTACGTATTTTGGATACTGTTGCGTCATGTCAGCGTCGGACCCACGTTATGATTTTTATTTAAATGCGGATATGACTCCCTTGCTGACATGACGCTGACCCCTTCTGTGTTGAAACCATAATTGGTGGCCTTGTCAAAGCTTGAAAGCGTCCTGTGTCTGAGGCTCCTTTCTTGTCGGAAGAAAACCCTTGAACCTTCAAGTCTCCCTGACACGATGAGTGGCTCAGGCAGAGCGCAGACACGCCGATTTACCTAAATTCACTTTAATCACCTCAAAACTTCCATATAATAGATACAAGAACAAAAACAATGGGAAATAGCTTACTGTCCGCAGTCCTGTCGGCACCACGGTCTAACCGACGTGGTATTTGGTGTTTTGTATGGGTATATTACCTGTGTATGGTGTTACCGGTTACCGGTCAATTCGGTCGTTGAAAATTGAAAAGTCTGAATCATGTTTTGAGTCATTGCTTATTTTAAAGAATTTTAGTATTTGCTTCATTCCGTCATTCGTTTGGTGCCGTAAATTTTTGTTGCCGCATTTCATAACGATAACATAAAACATAACCTTTCTGTAGAATTGGCGAAAGAGATCAAAATGTGAATTGGCGAAAAAGATCAAAATGTGAGCTGTCAAATTTAATATTTGAATTACCATCAATTAAAATTAAAATGAACTAATATGGCGTAGACATTACAAATGAATTTTTTGAGTTTATCGATGTGCTCAAACTTCGTGGTTCATACACCACAGCCCAAATGACCTAGACTGATGATGATGCCCTTGCCTTAAGAGAGCATTTGAATGTGAACGCTGGACCTGTGTGGACCCGGACTGAAGCATTTTTTGGGGTAAACAGAGGAAGAGGACTACAGTTTGATTACAGCAAACGTCAATCATTCCGTGACCGTCTTTTACACAATTTCAAAATATCAATTATTATAAGAGAACTACCCCGAAGTACTTACTTCATAGGAAAATTCTCGGAAGTTTGTAATTTCAATTTCACCAGTTTTCATCAGTTCCTGCCGAAATACGTATATTATACCTTATCTTTTATAAGGTATATGCATTCCAGACATGGACACAGACATTGTAGAATAATTCCAGGTTGTAAGTTAGGGTCTGACTGTACAAGCGACATCCCTTGCATTTTTCACATTGATATTGAGCAGATGTCATCGAATTGAAATTATGCATAAGGATAACCAATTTCATTGCGATTTAGATTAAAATTTCAAATCGTAACACACATACAACATTGAAATCTATTTAGACGTTTGACAGGGTCATGTCACTCGAATCTATTTTAATCGTTAATTTTCTTACTAATTTTTATGAAATATTCAATCGGATGTAACGGGATTAAAATATACACGTGCCAAAATTCCCTGCCAA
>JAQFYT010002360.1:0-13152 GCA_034694925.1 Ceratophysella denticulata | reverse complement strand
ATTCCCATCTGGATTCGTTGATTGGGGGCAAAGTTAATGGTACCGAGCTGGACCCTTATTTTCTTGGGTTAAATCCCTTTTTAAATTACCCTTAAAGCTGTTAAATACCGATGCGCGATCAAAATCTTTGTACGGACATTTAAAATTAAGATCTACAGAACGTTCAATGAAATTTTACTAATAAGCAAGGCTGTTTGTTCGTAAGCAAGGTTGTTGTGTGATAAAAATTGGCAACCATATATTTTTACAGTGATTTAATGTTGTCCTACTCCGTTCCATAGTTCATATAATTGTACCCCTGTACCTTCTGGTCCCAAGCAAGGTGGAGATAGAGCAGGGTTTCTAATGTTGTCTTAAAAGCAACATAAACGGAGCTCAGTTCCAACTCTCACCGCCAGGTTTACACAGCCTGAATTAATTAATTGCGGGCGAACAATATTTTCTAAATTACGCGGATCCTTCACTTTGTAGATATTACGTTTTAGGTCATGTTACTTTTTATTTCACCTGATTTGGTTGAGCCGTTTTCGAATGAATTGTACCGTAGTGAAGGGGCCATGCTAATAGCATTTGCGTAAATATTTTGTGGTCATAATTGTTTTACTGTAGTTCAACCATTTAAGTTTTAGCAAGCGCGCATCCTTCAGTTTTTAGAGAATACATTTAGCTTAATTTAGCAAGTTTTCCAGTTTCGATTCGTTGATTGGGGGCAAAGGTAATGGTACCGAGCTGGACCCTTATTTTCATGGGTTAAATTCCCTTTTTTGGAATACCCTTAACGCTGAAGCTATTATACTACATACGCAAAAATGTTGTAACTTGTCAATTTTTGCTTGCCTTAGAACTTAGAATGTGAAACGAAAGTCATCCTGAAATTGTTATTTTATTAAACCATGCTCGTATTCTGATTCTGCCGTTTTATTACGGGTAAGTATTTTTGCAGCGACAAAATAATAATTAGATTTTGTCACCAAAACTTAGATATTCTGTCTAGCAATAATTACCAGTTTTTTATTACATGGGAATACCTTCTGATCATCAGAATCTCATCATATGCGGTTTATGATTTATGTAATGGATATTTGCTTGGATATTAGATTACTCCGAATTTATACGCAGATAACCAAGGCATAGGTAATAGTATCTTCGTGGGTCATGCAACCTGAAATGATATGCTTCCGTGAGAAAATATGAAACATCAACATTCAATGCCCCCGAAAAACCTATAGGAAAGCATGTACATATATTAGAATATTACGTGGTTAAGAATCTTTTTCAAAAAACAAGTAAAAATTCAAGGTTTTATCCAGAAATTGAATTTGTTTTGTCCAAATTTTTAAGGTTGTCTGTATTTTATATTACGAGGGTGTTTCTATCCATGACAATTTAGACATAGTTTACTTTGGTGACAAGAAATTATATTCCCGGTATGTTTGGATTCTAGGTAACAATATGGTGACGAATCAACAAATTGATGAAAAGTCTGGACAGTGGTTCGGTGCTACCGTGAGGTCATCAGGAGATGACGGGATTATTCTTGTAAGAAGCTGTACCTTGCCCATTAGGAGTTTATAAGGTTTAGTCAACTATGACCACAAACTGATAATTATAATGTTTTCAAAAACAACAGGCCTGTGCTCCACGCTATACGTGGTTTACATCAAATCGTAAACGAAAGGACCCTGTAGGAACTTGCTATGTTGCAAAGGATTCCTTCACTGAATTTATTGAATATTCACCGTGCCGAACGAGTAAATACATGAACATTGTTCCATTTTATTTTAACGTTAAACTGTCCGATATTGATGCTGATCTTGTACTTCGAAATGCTAATGATTTTGGTTGTTACATGAATGAATAGGTAAATGGGGCTATCATCGTCAAGGCTCATGTCAAGTTGGGTTAGGTGCGGATGTGGATCCAGTAAGTGAAGAATTATCAAATACGAATTACATAATTGCCGGAATTAGCTTACGGCTAAAAACGTTAGCACATAGCGGTCGAAATTAATTTAACTTTACAAACCTTATATGGTTGAATAAAAAAACCTTTATCCAGTGATCCATCGAGAATAGAATACAGATATTGTACTTATTGATGCATATTTTGATATTTTACTTATATTCTATTTATTATTTACGTGTTCAGGCTGGACGACGAATTTTTGTAGGAGCAGTTGGTAGTTGGTATTGGCAAGGTATTATGATTTACACACTTCAATTAGGCATGTATTTTTGATAGTTTGGATATAATTTCGTATAAATAATGATCATATCATGTACGATATTGTGTATTTGATAGGTCAATTGTACATGATTGACTCAAAGAAGGCAGCTCCATCTGGATCTGGACAAGGCGGCAGTTCCGCAGCCCGATCGCCATTTTATCAGTTCGTTCCCCCAGGTAAACTGTTTAAGCTAACGATATCTATATCTATATAATATAACACCTTATTCAGGCTTCTATGCAAGAATGTATCATAAGTTTATCAACGATGGATAATTTAAAAAAAAATATAATGAAATAGCTATTGAAATATTACTGTAATAGTTTGAATTTAGCGTTGAAGCGTCAACCGATTGAACTATCTATATGGGCTTTCATTATAGGTCAACCCTCTGGCGCAAGCTTGAAACCAGATATCCGCTCGACCCTTGAAGGCCCAAGTTGGGATGATGACAGCTACTTAGGCTATTCAGTTATTAGCGGGGAATTTAATGGTGACAACGACATGGATGTCGCTGTTGGAATGCCGCGAGGAGCTAACCTAACTGGAAAGGTAAATTAATTATGGGAATATTAGAATTTTTAAACTGTTGATGCCATTCTAACAGAAATATAATCTTAGGTAGTCGTATACAGTTCAGACTTGGTTAATATTCATAATATTACCGGTGAGCAAATCGGAGCATATTTTGGCTACGCTCTGTGTGTTTTGGACTTGGACGGTGATGGATTGGACGATATCGTTATCGGTGCACCAATGTACACGGACTTTCAAGATAGTGCCATGAAAATTGAAACTGGGCGTGTGTACATTGTGTACCAAAATAAGAAGGTGAATTATATGAAGTAGTTATTTAAAATGCCCATAAATAATTAAAAAATTTCCAGAAGGATAACAGGTTTTGCCCATAGAAGGTTATGCCTGTTCTCCATGATTCCCGTTTGCCCATATGAAAAACAGAAAACCTAACCTAACCAAACCTAACCTAGCTACCGTTTAAACTGCCCATAATTAATTATTTTGTTCGTATGGGCAAACGTGATTCATAAAAAAAGAAAGCCTTCTATGGGCAAAACCTGTTATCCATATGGACATGTTTTGAATTATTAATGGACAGGAGAATAATAGGCCTTTAAAGTAATAGGAACTTTGAGGTTAGAACACCCTTAAATATTCTATTAAATATTGTAATTATTTATGATTATAGCACAAGTTCAAGAGGTGGAATTCTTTGGATGGCACTGCACATCGTGGGCGCTTTGGCACAAGCTTGACCAGCCTTGGCGACATTAATCGCGATACATATCCAGGTTAGTTTATAGATAAGTTTGTGGTTGTTATATGATGTAAATATTGGATATTATGCCATTCGTTTGTATTTATTTTCAGATTTTGCTGTGGGTGCACCATACGATGGCCTGGGACGTGGAGCTGTTTTTATATATCATGGCTCCGCGGATGGTGTTCGACATGAGCATAGTCAGGTTAGCCAGCATTTTTAATAAATCCTAACTTTAAAATAGCTGTTGTTTTAAATCATGACTGATTTTTTATAATTTATTGATTTACTCTTGCACATAGGTTATATATGGATCCAGCTTACAGCATCCTGTCTCAACATTTGGTTTTAGCTTATCAGGCGGTAAAGATTTGGATGGAAATGGGTATCCAGATCTCATTGTTGGAGCCTATGACTCAAATATTGTTACCTATTTCCGGTAAGTATTTTTGAATTTTTAAACGCTGCTGCTTTTTTAAGACTCTTCCCAATTTTTAAGCTTTTATTTTGTACTTTATTTCCTGAATAGTTCTCGTCCCGTGGTCCAAGTCCGGAGTAAATTAACGTTTACATCAGGAAAACAAATTAATTTAGAAGAAAAGAGATGCACACTGAGAGACGGTACTCGAGTTGCTTGTCTGCCTCTAAGCCTCTGTATGAGCTACGATGGTTTCGGAACGGATGAGCTCATTGGTAAATCAACTGAAATTTCTGGTTTTAAAGCTAAAAACTTGAATTTTAAACTAAGTATATGTTGAAATAGATTTCAATGTGCAATACATCCTGGATTCTAAGAAAGGCAAGGAACCCAGAATGTATTTCCTGAACCGTGAAGGAGCAAGTACAGATAATGTTACAATACCTTTACGAAAAGGAGCTGAGCATTGTACGAATGCACAAGTTTATATTGGAGTAAGTCAAATTATTGATTTCAGTAAAACCTTGTTAGCATTTTTACACTTTTTTGCTATTAAATAAATACCTATTCTTAATCATACCCAGCCGAATATTCGAGATAAGCTGACCTCTTTTGAAGCTGAGCTCCGTTATTCCATGGTGGAGTCACAACGGAGGGTGACAAGGAGCTTACCGCCTGTTATCGACACGACAGCTTCAACTACCGAACGAGATACGGTTTCAATCCGAAAGAATTGTGGTTCAGATAATATCTGTGAACCGGACTTGAAACTCACTGTTACACAGTAAGTGTATTGACGTTCGTATTTCAAATTCCAAATCCATCTTTCTAAAAGAAAATAGTTTCGTTAAAATATAATATTTATTTATTTAAATAGTTTCATTTTTTGTTGCCAGATCCGACAAATCCTTCGTCATGGGCTCTGCAGAGCGGGTCTGGATCGGTCTCGAAGTCTACAATCATGGCGAGGACAGTTTTGAATCAACATTATATGTCCAAGTGCCGCAAGGCTTGTCCTACGTCAGTCTAGACCGATTGGACACGCGAAAAGACCTACCAATCCTCTGTTCCCCTCCCACAACGAATTCAACAATGAAATGTGACATTGGAAATCCTTTACCCGCATTTGCAACGGCTAAATTTAAATTACTATTTCAACCCAAATACGGCACAGAAGTGAAGTCCGCCTATGAGTTCCACGTCAGTGTAAATTCCACAAATCCCGAAAACGACCTCCGCACAAATGACAATATTGGAAGAGCTATTATGCCAATTCGTGTTCTCACTAAAATTGAGGTCTATGGCTCGAGTAAACCGTCACCGGTTCTCCATAATATAAGCTACTACGCAGGACTGCAGCAAGTTAATGAGTCTACTCTTGGACCCGAAGTTATTCACGTCTATGAGGTTAAGTGCGGTGGACCAAGTAGTATTGAAGAGGCTAGCGTTGTTATTCTATGGCCAAGTTTCACAACCGATGGTAAGTGTTCCATGAAAGTTGGGCCAAAGCCTTATCTGTAAACCCGTATTTAGTGCATGCGCACTTTCTATGAAATACAAAATACAAACAATGCTGTTAATCGGAGCTTATACCGTTCAAGCACTTAACGTACACTTAACGTATATGATATTTACACTCTATTGGACTAATTTTATTTAAAAAAGAACACAAATATTTACAGGTGCCCATTTACTGTATCTCCTGGAACAACCAATAATTGAGGGTCCAGCTCAATGTGAAGCAATTGATGTAAACCCACTTGGAATCAAGCTTCAACGAAATACAAAATTTACATCCTATTCTTCCCGAAGTGAATTTGAAGATGGTGAAGGACGTCGACGTAACTTTACGTACAGCTCTGAGTACAGTTCCGAAAGCGGTGGACGACATACACAAACATATAGAAATTCGAGCTATGAAACAAGTAGCAGGGGCGGCGGTGGCTTTAATAAAGTTGGGGGTTCCAGCAACAGCAACCGAAATAGTCTAAATTACGGTGGTCGTATACCGGACAGTGAGGAAACTAGCTACCGAGCGGGTACCAGTACGGGTTATGGCAGCACCAGCACCAGCGGTCGCACACCCGATACTCAAGAGACGAGCTATAGAGCGGGTACAAATTACGGCAGCAGCAGTAGCAGCGGAGGTCGAATATCGGATTCACAAGAAACTAGCTACAGAGGGGGTGCAAGTTATGGTAGCAGCGGTCGGACCCCAGATATCCACGAAACGAGCTATCGTGGGAGTACGAATTATGGTAGCAGTAGTGGCAACGGTCGAATACCGGACACGGAAGAAACCAGCTATCGTGGGGGTTCTACTTACGGCAGCAGCAGTCGCGGTAGCGGCAACGGTCGTATCCACGATACTGAAGAAACCAGCTATCGAGGTGGTGCAACTTACGGAAGTAGCAGTCGCGGAAGTGGCAACGGTCGCACCCACGACACTGAAGAAACCAGTTACCGAGCGGGTACAACTTCCGGTAGCAGTCGTGGAAGTAGCAATGGTCGCATTCCCGATGCGGAAGATACAAGCTACCGAGCGGGTACGAACTATGGCAGCCGCTCCTATGCCACCACCGGAGGATTACAGGATGCAGAGGAAACCAGTTACCGTGGTGGTAACAGTCAAGCTGGCAGCTCTGGTCGTAGCCATGAATCTCAGTCTAGTTCTGGTAGTTCAAGATCAAGTCAGGCCACAACCACGTATGGAGGTGGACGGAGTCAGGACATCAGCGGTGAAAGTAGCTACCGCGGAAGTGGTATCATTCGTGGTGAAAGCAATTATCGTGGCGGAGTTAGCGGCGGAGGTGAAAGAGTTTACCACACTGAAACAAGCTATCGTGGTGGCAGCAGTAGCCTCAGTGGTGGTGGCTTCATCCCACAAGGTGGAGACTACAGTTTGGAGGAAACACATTTGGGAGCTTTGAACTATGGGGGCGGCGCCCAGGAGGGTTCTTATGGGCGGAGCGGTGAACGAACTTTTACGAGTACCTCGCACAATGGCCGTGTTTCCTTTGATAATAGACCCGTGGTAGGTTCACGTTTATAAAATGGACAATACAATCTTCGACAAAATCACTAATTAATTGTACTTGTCATCCCCCAGGAAAATACTTTGAGCCGATCTCGTCGAGCTGCCGATATACAGAATGAGTATGAACGGGAACTAAATGAATGCGGTGACTCACGCTGTGTCCGTATACATTGTAAGATTGGACAATTGGCTCCTAATGCAAGTGTTATTTTCTATCTTCGAGCTCGAGTTTACTCGGAAACACTTCAACAGGTGAGTTATTACGGGGATTATGTTGTTGACGCGTTGATAAACCAACAAAACAGATTTTTGATCAGGAGTAACAACGCTGAATTGAAGCTGAATTATCGACTGTAATTGCAGTTAGACTTTATAATGGCTTGATTGTAATTACTTTTTCACAGAAATATGCTGGAAAAGATGTTGAAATAAGTTCAAAATTATTGGCTCGTGTAACGGAGTTACCGTACAATGTGAATCCAGATTTTCTGTCGTTCAAGAAATTAGAAGTCGTAACAAGCGTGGAAGAAATTCAGGATTTGGGTGTGGCTGCTCCAACACCGTGGTATATTTATTTAATCGGAATTATCCTCGGAATTCTTCTGCTTCTCCTACTCATCTTCCTACTCTATAAGGTAAATGGTTTAGTCGCATGATTCGAAAGGGGTGGGATTTTTCGATGCCTTGAAAAAATAGAATATGCCATAAAAAAGTAGACTTTTGCAATAGGAAATGGAATGCTGCAATAAGTAAAATTGGTCTATAATTCCAAAGGTTAGGTTCGTTTTTGGTCATTTGGGTATTTCAAAAATCTAACCTAACCTGTAGAACGGATCAACTTCGTCCGCTAACGCTTTAACCTAACCTAACCTAACTAAAATCAAATTTACTGCCATGCAGACTTATTGCACAAGTCTCCTTTTCCATGGCAGATTCTATTTTCTCATGGCACGTTTATATATTTCCCATTTAAATTGAATAATATAGCTTTACACGAGAGTTTTAGTCATTAACAAAACACGAGCCGTGTACACGATGAGTTTTCCAATAATAATAATACTATTTGGTTTCCGGTAACATCCGAAACTCCCTAATTCGACCCGTAGGGGTCGACATGACCTCACGTATTTCGACATCAACACACGGTCAGACCTCTTCCATTTCAAATTCTTTCCCCAACCTTTGATTAGTTTCGCGGACAGAGCATTGATTTCACCGAGCCTGTAGTAACTCTGGAAGAGGTAGAGCGAAGAGATGACAGACAGTAGACCTGTCACACAAATGGATACGAAAGGCATTTCACGATGGCGTCGTATTAGGAGTGAAGTACAGATCACGCTCAAATAGATTCCAATATTGTTCAAAATGACTGTCACGTAGTCTCGACAGAAGTAATTCAAACGGGAGTACAGTGCTCCTAGACATCGGTACACGAGGAGAATATTCTGGGGCTCTCGCATTTGAGCTGAGGTGTATGGACTGGAATAGTTTGACCTGCAACAAATCAGTGAAAAGGTCAACCAGTTATTCAGTACCTCACCATGAGCTGGTAAAGTTAGCTAATGGACAAAACCTGTTACAGGTCACAAGATTTTACACGTCCAATTCGAGTAATACTCGTCCAATTGGCACGTCGAATACGACGATGGAAAGCCAAACGCTTGATTAACTCGGTCGGCGAAATTACCCGTAATTGTCATATTCATGCAAAACCTTAACGTACTAGGGTTAATTAAAGCTTGTTGTCAGGGACCGGCCTTGATTAACCTGGATTTCGGTTATCCAACGACGTATTGCACGTGTAAATTGGACGAATATTATACGAATTGGACGTCTAAACCTGTGATAGGTTGTGCTCATAAGCTAACATTAGAAATATGGCACGAATTTATACTCAATTTCAATTAGTATAAAATGCTTGGTTGTACCTTAGCTCTCCGAGTAAAAACGTAGTTACAAAGATAAGAATAATTAGGAATTCTGCAAAAATGGCTACTAAAATCCACGAAGCATACAGAAAGACTATCCAAGCCGGCAGAAAGACGTAATACATCCATACACAAAGGAATCAATCCGGTATCCAGGCAAACGGAAATATATACCAATGTAAAAATCGAGCAGCCACTAAGCCCGTCATCGTTGAGAAAAATAAACCTCCACCCGTCACAAGCATCAATACCAACTCCAAGTCTTTTTGCCATGGCGGAGAAAGTTGACTCGTGCGAAAAAATTGAACTAAAAATGACATAGATAAAACCAAATATTTATTTAAAGTAAGAAAAAACTCAAATATTTCTCAAAAATCAAATTAACTTACCCTCCAAAATTCGAAAAAAGTAGAAACACTGATTAAAATAAATTACGGCATTTCCTTTATAATAAATAAACCACGCTTGAATCATGCAAAGTATTGAAAATAATACTATAGTCAAAATTTGAACGGTAATGACTCGAAAATTTGTTGAATTTTCAACCATAAGTCTCGCAAATCCGAGTAGCAAGAACAATAAATACAGAAAATATGAACATTTAATTATGTCCCAAGCTTGGACATTACAAATCCTAGCTCTAGCACTTTCAATAAAATAACCATCACCCAAATACATTAAATTGTGTTCATGATTCCAATGAAATGGTATAACTCTGAAGAAATATCCAGTATTTACTGTAAAACTCAAAATTCTATAAATCTGAGGGGTTATGAGCAATGCCGGCATTTTGAAAAGTATCTATATATATAATTGAATTTAAAGGTTTTCACACTTCGGCTCGCCAATCTGACCTCGTATACTTTAAACTAAATTTAAACTAAAACTATTGTGCAAGAAATTCAAAGATTTGAATGGAAATACCTATCACTTTAGTCCCTTGTCTTCTTGCTCCTTTTTGTTAAATAATTCAAATAATCCATATCACAAATCACAAAGTGAATTTTATATGTATTCCAGGTGCTCTATATTATTAAGGGGTGGACTCCGTGTCGTTGTGAATAATGATTTTCCTGATACTTGCAATCCGCTAAATTATTTGGAGGCGAAAACTCAGCAAAATCAAATTATTTATTTGTAAAGGATCGACTAATTTAATTACAGAAATATACAACATATTTGCTAATGAAATTTTCATTACAAGACTGATACAATATTATTCCCACTGGATTTCGTATTTCGTCCAAAAATAGGGCGTGAATATTTGGTCCGTAAGAAAATTTGCAAGAGAGAGCGGCAGCAGCCACCAATTTAGATATGAATGTGAGATATGTAAAACACTGCACAAGTGTCGTCCCAGAGAAGGATTTTCTTAAAGCTGTTTCTGATGTTCAGCATCAAACCACGTATTCATTACTTTGAAATTCAATATCGATACAATCTTTCGCCCAGAAACACTACAACAACAATCGTATTTGAATACACTGACAATCCATGGAATTATAAAACCATAAAGTGATATCTTACCCTTCCAAAACTTATAAGCTTGTTTAGGCCTTTTACATTTTGCAGAAAACATATTTATAATTGACAATGTTTTTTGTCCAAATGCGTATCTATTTAGGTTCTCAAAACCGTTTCGTTAGTAGAAGTACCTTTGCGGTATACACAATGAGCTTTCCGACAATAATAATGCTATTTGCCTTCCTGTAGAAACCGTAGTGCCCTAATTCAACCCGGAGAGGTCGACAGGATCGTGAGTATTTGGTCATTAGTAGTCGGCCCGCTCCTTCCCAAGTCATATTCTTATTCCAACTCTTGACTAATTTAGTAGACAGAACATGAATTTCACCCAATCTGTAGTAACTCTGAAATAGGAAACTACTCGCAAATCCCCAAATGACACAGATCACGAGTATGGATTCCAATGTTAGCTGAGCATGGAACCGAATGAGGGCGGAGCTACAGGTCACGGCCAAGAAAATTCCAATATTATTCAAGGAAACCGTAATGTAGTCCCGAAATAAGGAATTCATTTGGTTGAACAACACGTTGAGGCACCGGTAGATGAGGAGCATGTTTTGAGGTTCCCGCATTATATCCAATGTATACGGACTCCTGTGCTTCAACCTGGTGAAAACATGAGAAAATTAGATAAGTCGCAGGTTACAATCAAGGGTCAACAGGTAATATTTCGGTGGACTAAACTTACCTTAGCTCTTCGAGCAAAAAAATTGGCACGGTTCCACCAATCATCATGATTTCGGCAAAAATGGCTACAACGGTCCATCCGGCAAATACGTACCAGGCGAAGAAGATACCCACGACATAGTTGATCCCTTTCAAATGTATGGGTACTATAGACGTCACAAATATGTACCAGTGCGGTCGCCGGAGCATCAAAACAGTTATCATGACCGCAACTCCGGCTCCGCAACAGGCATAATGTGCCTCACGAATTCTAACAGCTTTTGCCATGAAGTCGGCGGAGCACCGTCTTTTGAGAAATTCCCTGTTATGGTTATAGAACAACGATAACGTTAACCAAACTTATAATCTTAATTAAACGAAAGCGATCTTTAAAATAACTTACTCTCAAACCATCTGTTGAATTTCAAACACTGATTCATGTAATGGAGAATCGTTCTATTCAACTTCATTATGGTTAGCTGAGCCAAGCATGCTAATGCACAAATAAATAGGCCCACCGTTTGCGTGGAATACAGGCGATATTGGATTGATCCAGTTACTGCTAGCCGCAGAAAGCCGCCAAGTAAAAATAGAAAATATCCGAAATATAAGTATTTTACAAAATTCCAAACACGGAAAGTCCCCATTGTTTTTGGAATATTCTCACTGAAATATTTTTCTGCAAAATAGTACAAATTCGAATTCTTATCCCAGCGCAGCGGTGAGGCTTGTAAGAAATAAGCAGTTTCTACAGTGTAACGAAGAATTTTGTAAATTCTTTTGCTCACTAGCAGCGTCATGCTTGAACCAAGTTTATTCCTGATTTAATATAATAGTACGGTAGTATTTGCCGAATATTAAAATACTAAAAATATTACCAGAGCAGATACCTACCGGTTTTTCATACTTTAGAGGCAGAATAATCCATTTTTATGGTTCAGGGTCTATTCAATTTGAACACACACGGAAAGCAGCAATTTAGGACATCGTATTATCCGATTGGAGCTTATATACCAATGTTATGTCAACTGTAAACAGTATAGGGGACGAAATTACTATATGTATGCATACACTACACGTTACCTTCAAGATATTCGCAAAAATACCATTCATTAGGCATAGACAAATGACCGTTACTTCCGGTGATATTGGATTTAAATTGAGGACAATGATTGCCTAAACATTTGGCTCAAACATTCCAACTGACATAACGTTGATATTCCTAATTAGATGAGATTTTGACGGTTTTTAATGTATTTTTTACACACGCACGTTTTGAAAATTTTAGTTGTTGATTTAAAATACAGATATGAACAAAGGGCGGATTCTGTAGTACAATGTTTCTACTAACGACATTAGCCTTATTTTATAAGGACAACTGAATTTATTTATTCAAAAATACAATTATACCCGTATATTATCAACCACTTTATGTATTGTATGCAATTAAAACCTGAATAATTTATAGTACAATTTGTTAGTTTGGAATATTCTCAGGATTATCCAAGTAGAATATACTTAACAATTGTTAGGTGAAGCAGACATTTTGTTGACGTAGAGAGGGGACTTTCCAGGAACAGCCAAATTTGACTTCTTGAAACCCATTGCATGGAGGCCATCCTTCACTTCTTGCAGAGCTGCCTCAGGCAAGGTCTTGTCCGCGTTGGTGGTCATAATCCACCAAATGTTTTCTTTCCCGAAATTACAGAGGGTTCCAGCCACGTAGGTACTGTTGTCCGTGTGCGTCAACACGATCTTACCTCCCACTGAAACCAAATGAAATAATATTATTTCATAAATCGTATTGAACAGCACTAGCCAGCCCGTGCGTCAGCACAGATACACAGCAAGTATATAGTCCAAAACACTTACTCTGTAATTTTTCCTTGAGACTGGATTTAGAGGTGTCCAGCTCACACTCCTCCTTGGAAATCTCATTGTACTTGCAGGTATAGGGAAGGCTGAAAGTACCGTAATGAGTGGTCACGTCCATGGTCCAACACATTTTCTTTTGCGTGGAGCGACCGGATCCTTTGAGCCATTGCCAAGCCTCTTCATTCTCACAGTTGTCGC
>JAQFYT010002359.1:0-13154 GCA_034694925.1 Ceratophysella denticulata | reverse complement strand
TTGAATTCGTGGTGTGTAATTGTTGGCTTGTCAACGTGCCGGTGTGCACTACTGTGTTGATAGACTTGTTTACCGGAATGTTAATTCTTCAAAAAATATTTTAAAAAATTGAATTCCAACTTTGAATTCGTGGTGTGTAATTGTTGGCTTGTCAACGTGCCGGTGTGCACTACTGTGTTGATAGACTTGTTTACCGGAATGTTAATTCTTCAAAAAATATTTAAAAAAATTGAATTCCAACTTTGAATTCGTGGTGTGTAATTGTTGGCTTGTCAACGTGTTGGTGTGCACTACTGTGTTGATATACTTGTTTACCGGAATGTTAATTCTTCAAAAAATAAAAAAATAAATTGAATTCCAATCTTGAATTCGTGGTGTGTAATAAGTAATAATTGTTGGCATGTCAACGTGCCGGTGTGCACTACTGTGTTGATAGACTTGTTTACAGGACGTGACGGACGTTCGGATTATTCTCTACGATTTTAAGTATAAGATGGCAAACGCTTAGTTTTCATTGCAACACTCCATTTCTTATTGTAAAACGCTTAGTTTTCATTGCTAAATTCCATTTCTTAATGTAAAATGCTTAGTTTTCATTGCAAAAGTCCATTTCTCATTGTAAAACGCTTAGTTTTCATTGCAAACGTGAACATTTCTTACTGCAAAATGCTTAGTTTTCATTGCAAAAGTGCATTTCTTACTGCAAAATGCTTAGTTTTCATTGCAAAAGTGAACATTTCTTACTGTAAAATGCTTAGTTTTCATTGTAAAAGTGCATTTCTTATTGTAAAACGCTTAACTTTCATTGTAAAATTTCATCTCCTACTGCAAAGCGCTTAGTTTTCATTGCAAAAGTGCATTTCTGATTGCAAAATGCTGAGTTTTCATAGGAAAAGTCCATTTCTGATTGCAAAACGCTTAGTTTTCATTGCAAAAGGTCAGCTCATACTGCAAAATGTGTAGTTTTCATTGCAAAAGCTCATCTCTTACTGCAAAATGTGTAGTTTTCATTGCAAAAGTCCATCGCTTACTGCAAAATGCGTAGTTTTCATTGCAAAAATCCATCTCTTTCTGCAAAATGCGTAGTTTTCATTGCAAAAGTCCATCTCTTACTGCAAAATGCGTAGTTTTCATTGCAAAAGTGCATTAAACGCTTAATTTTCGTTGTAAAAGTCAATTTCTTATTGCAAAACGCTTAATTTTCGTTGTAAAAGTCAATTTCTTATTGCAAAAGTCTTCGTTTTCATTGCAGATTTTTTTTTTTCAATGCATCGAAAAATACCAACCCCCAACAAGAACATGTCACATGTGTTGAATATTGAATAGAATCGAGAAATATATTAGTACACTCTTGAAGCCGAATATAAAACAGGGATTCCGTCCGATTCCGTCCGTATTCCGTGGGATTATTGAGTGTGGGCGACTTCTGCCCATCATGTGGGAAGGAAGGAAGGGTGGAAGGGGAAAAGCTGGCAGCCTCCGCCACTCTACTCGCCCACCAAAGTAACATGTACCTATGTACATATATGTGGGGCCTGGGCAGGGCAGGGCCACGAAAAGCCGGGCTCACTCTGCTCTGGGCTCTCGTCTCTCCCCACGCATTGAGAGAGCAGCAGGTGGGCTGCTGCTAATGCTGCAGTCTGCAGTGGAACAGCGATAACCGAGAACGAACCTCAGCAGAAGAGGCCAGTCAGAGTCCTGTGCTGCAGGAGAGATGCATGGACAGAAATGGACAGAAATTGTGCTTGGAGTATGTATGGAATGGATATGGATGGAACGGAAGCGTCTTCCCCTGACTCCCCATCTCCCCAACCACGAGGGGCTGAGAGAGCGGAGTTGACGGTCTCGAAAACGCCCATCTCCCAGCATATACATACAACAGACCACCTCCGCCCGTCGTCCTTCCTTCCCCTCTTCCAGCATAGCTTGATTTATTCCACACTACTGACTACACTGTACCACTTTTAGAACGAAGAGCCCCAAGAAGGGAAGACCCAGATTTACCATTTACCATCACACTCCAAACTACTGAATTTTCAAATACGGACACGACACACTTTCTAAATTCTAAAAAATATTCCGCTCGAAAAATAATCAGCTGCTCAGCAAGTCGACGATAAGACTATCTATCCATCATCATTATACCAAACCAATTACTCGGATTTCATACTTGTTCAGCGGATTTGAATCGGTAAGAAAAATAGCATTTCCTGAGTACCTACTTACCTACATAACAAAGAAATTAAGATTTGGGACTATTGGGACCACTACAGTACACAACCATTAGGATGCTGTAATATGTTCTGTATACCTTATACGCACTATTGTTATTTTTACGAAACTAGAGCGTTACTTGTTACTTGTATACAAAATACAAAATACAAGTATGTATCGAATCGTCTCCACTATTGTCTTTAAGTTTAGTACATACATACAGATAGTACATATACGTACATAGTGCATAGGCATGAGCCATTTAGGATGCTGTAGGTTTGTATAATGTAATTCTTCTCCTTTTCCGCTTTTTCATAGGCATTTTTGGTGTAGGGTTCTTCGACTTGAATATGAATATATGATATAACATCAGTTGGCTGCTGGATCCTTCGTTGGTCAGAAGTATCAGAACAAATAAGGTTGAGCAGGAGCAATTATTTTCTAGGTCAAGAATAAACCAAAAAATAAGTTCAGTAAGGTCAGACGTACCAGGAACCAGGCAATGCAATAAATGGCCTTAGTAGGCCCTTTGAAATGACGCGAAGTCAGTTGTTGACAAATTGATAATCGTGTGCAGAAGAAAATACACTTTATAAATTATGTTTACTAATGAAATGTAACTGCACCACTCGTATTTTTAGGGAATCCGAACGCTGCTCTGTGCATAGGACATAGCGGAAATGCCTTCCACTAAAGAGAAGTTGAACTTGAGCACTACCTCATTCCCCCCCAACGGAAGTGGAGAGGAAGTAAATGACATGGAATTTGATTATTCGAACGAACCCAGCTCATTCAGTTGTCCAGCATGTCCCTCTACATTCGTGACACGAATCAGCCTCGCCCGCCACATGATCTACCATGTCAATGACCCGAAATTCTCTTGCAATTTCTGCGAAGCTGTGTTCTACCAAAAAGATCTCCTGGCTGATCATATATCCTCAAAGCACGGTGGAGCCAAATTCTCTTGTAATATTTGTCATCGAAACGTCTCTCGTCGTGATCATCTCAGTCGCCATTACCGGAATGTTCACGGTTTTGACTCTGGGGAAGTTATTTCGGTAAGTGTAAGTGAATATTGTGTAAATACGAAATATCAATTGATTCGTATATGAGTGATATACGGTATCGAATAACCCTATTGCAGATTTAGCCACGAACTAGCAAACTGATATCTTGTAATTTAATATTTATTGTTTTTTGTACTCTATTATACAAAATTAAACTATTTCAGGAACTGAATGCTAGTGAGAATCGTGCTGATCAGGAGACGATAATAAATAGGGAATCGAAGCCGGCGTTAGAGCGTGCAATCGTTGTTCCGGTTCGTAACGGTAACGGTAATGGGAAAAATTGGACCCTAAATATGAAGCCTGCCGTGACACAGACTATGCAACAGAATAACGAGGCTTCATCCGATTTGGATGAAGATGAATTTGAAGAAAGTGAAGACGATTACCCGCCCATGAATGGAACACATCCGAATTCCATGCTGGAAATTACGGTTGGGGAACAAGGTCGTGGAAGTAACAGCAAATATGTTCATAGTGAAGATACAGATTTGAACGAATTTTACAATACTCCTCAATTCAACGCCATGGAAGGAATAAGGACAGATCGAAAACGCCAATGTCCGCAATGCAGTGCTTCTTTCACGAATCAGTACAATCTTGACCGTCACGTTGAATCCCACAACTCAACCAGACCTCACCAATGTACCATTTGTCCAGATAACCGAGGATTTATTCGCAAGGTATGGCATAATGAAATGATTCGATGATTCTGGATTCTTCATTCCGAAAATTAGCATTTGCACAAAATTCCATCGAAATTCAAAACAGGTTTTGGGCTGAGATTCTCATCTAATGTGACTAACTTATATGTATTTCCAGGAACATCTCACGAAACACATGAGCTCAGTGCACAGTGGAATGAAGTTTACATGTGAATACTGTGGAAAGGTATACACGCTGTGTTATTGTTTAGATATTTTCATAGTCACCTAAGAGTTATGTTATTATAATTCGTGAGGTATCTTTAGATAAAAATTTTCCGTATGTATGCTTCATTCTACAAAATTCGTAATAGGCGTTTTCTGGAATCATTATAGGACATTTCAAGAAAGGATCACTTAATTCGCCATATTAAGAACGTCCATCCAGCGGAGTATCTTGGGGTAACGGAAATTACTTATTTAATAACTTGCGTTGTCTATTTCATGCTGTATTATGCATTCTGTGGTTGCGGAACTAATATGCGTTTAATAAATTGTTTCAATAGATTCCACCGGAAGTGGCCGCTACGCATGACATTGACATGTCACTAACGAGTTTGAGAGCATCAGGAATGGCTATTTCCGAGAAAACACTGCAAAGTATGCAACCTAAACCCAAGAAACCATACATGCCCTGTGACATGTGTTCCGAAACCTTCACACTTCTCAATGAATTGCTCGAACATCAGCGCACTGCTCATAGTGACGTTCGGAAATATACTTGTAAGTTTTAGCATTTACGCATACTGGGAAATACAATGTCTGATCGTCTATAATCTAATAAAATCCTTGCTTCTTATTTACAGGTGATTACTGTCCGAAAAGTTTCAAAAGGTGAGTCGTACGTTACTGCAGCATACAAAATTGCGGTTATTTTGTTACAGCTGCGTATAATCCGCTCTATCGAAAGTAAAACCTGAATTAAGGTAAATTACTTAATCTTTGTTTTTACAGAAGGGAACACCTCCAGAAACACATTGTTCTGCACACTGGATGCAAGGATTTTAGCTGTGATTCCTGTGGTAAAGAGTTTCCTAGAAAAGATGCACTGCATGACCACATTCGTCGCATTCATGGCCCTGAATCTTCGGATGTCGTTGAATTCACCTGCAAATATTGCGAAAAGAAGTTTTTGAGCAAAGCCAACTTGCGTCGTCATATTGAGACTTCACACGAACGTACAATTACTAGCAGTATTCCCAAACCTGAGAAGCACAAATTAAAGTTTAGTGAAATGAATGTGAACAGCAGTAGTGCCGTCTTCAGTGGCCAACAAATCTATAATTTGTCTGGATCAATTCTTCCACCCGTTCCTTCACTCTTTCCTATTACTGGATTTGGGGAACATTCAGCATTCTCACAGAATGTATTTGGTGGAATAGACATGGGCTTGTTTGGGAATGGAAATATGGACAATTTTTCATGTGCTCACTGTACTGCAACTTTCTCCGAAGAGTCAATTTTCAAACAGCATCTGAGCACTCATCGTTTAAAATAACACATATAGCAAGAAGATGAGTCATCGTTAAATAAGTGTAATTTACTATTTACTCAATTTACTGTTGGAATCACAACCAAGCATTAGTATGATTTTACCTTATATTTCTATTTCCGAAATATTTGCTCAATATATAGAACAAAAAACGAGTTTACATGTTAACATTATGCAGAGTACAGAATAAAATTGCTATTTAAGAGTTATATTTTGATTGAATCAATTATTGCACAAGTAAAAGCGATTAAGCATAAATATGAATTATATTTCTTGTATTTTAGCAACATTAATTAAAATAATCAAAATCGACCTCGTCATCGGTCACAGTCGCAGTCACATAGTTCGTTTAGCTGGAGTTGTCATTAGAGTTAGCGCTACGCTACGCCGCCATGGATGCCAAGGGATTTCATGTCTTTGGGTCAGTTGAGTTAGTACACAAATCCATTATGGCCTGACCCAATTGCAATTTATTGATTGAATAAATAAACTGATTGGGTTTGTTTTACTCAAAACAATTATGTAAAAAAATGTTTCCAACGTTTATAAAGCCTTTGGTTCAAGTATTAAATCTCATTAACATTACGAAGCAATGGGTTGTAAATTATAAAAAAACCTGCGTAATTTTCAATTGTCAAGTTCAACGTTCAACCAAGTGCAGTGACTTATTTCTAAATATTTCTAATTTCCTATTCAGTCTTCAGTCATAGAAAATGAGATTGGCTTATAAGTACAATATTCTCAGATGAGAACACGCGGGAAGACGGTTACTCAATTCAAAGATATTTCCAATTTCCACGTCACTTCTTCTGGTTAGGTTGTAGGACTTCTTAGCAGTTTGCAATCAGCTGTTCTGTTCAGTCCAGTAGTAGGCCGTGTCATCCTGCCTGGCCCCGCCCCCTGAGCCCGAGGTCATGTCAATCTTGTCCGAGCATCGTGGAGTCTTTTCGGAAAGACTCACGTATCGCATTGGAAGCGATGGATTGGTGAAGGAAAATGAAGCCGCAGGTCAAGGGTCACGCAGTATCAGTACATGGAGAGTGTGGGGTCAAAGCACCCGCCTAACTCTCCGCCAAGTCTTTCTTCCCCATGGCTTCCCGTCAAGTGTCAGTCCAGACTACACGGCTTATCAAATATGGGACACACTTCAGGTATTCGACATAATTCATTATTGCATTATTAAGCATCTTAAATAAATAACCACGTAGGAGGAAGCTGCGTGTATGGGTGTATGCGTGCGTGGTGCGTGTGACCCGGTATGGGTGTGATTGGTCAATTCTTGGAATTCAAATTTTTTTGATATTTTAAAGAATTTTCAAAAAGTAAACAACCAGTAAACAACTACAGGGCGACAACGCGACGGGCCATGGTTGCCATGGCCACACAGGCTAGTATTAAATAATTTCTGTATTTAATTGTTGATTTAATATATAGAACATAATCCTTGTAAAAAAATGGCAAGCAACTATATCTAGAACGTACTACTTATAAGTTTCAATTAACCATATTTATACATATGTTTTTTTATTCGAACGTTTCGTGTTTTTTTTTGTTCTACAGGCATTTTCCAGCTCAATCACCGGAGCCCTTGCTACAGAAGCCGTGATGCGGGGCGTTGGTGTCGGGAATTTGGAGGCAACACCACTTGCTGCTGCAATGACCTGGCTGCTGAAACAGGGCAGTGGAATGATTGGGCGAATTGTGTTTGCCTGGGCGAAGGGGTTAGTTGATTTGAATATTCTGCTTGAATTTCTACGATATTTTCAAAGTCTAGACTAATAAAATTGCATTAATCATTTTAGAACAGCACTAGACTACGATAATAAGAAGTGGAGACTTTTTGCGGATGCTCTCAATGACATCGCCACTTTCATTGACCTCATCACACCTTGGTTTCCGTCCGACATCGTTGTTTTCGTGTTCTGTGCTTCCAGCGTTGCACGATCTCTTGTTGGAGTTGCTGGTGGGGCTACGAGGTACACAGTCCAAAATTGTTAGTCGTAACCTAAAATTACGTTAGAATACGCTGAAAGTTGCTTTGTATTTTACGCAGGGCTGCAATTACTCAGCATCAAGCTCGGAACCATAATTCTGCTGACGTGTCTGCTAAGGACGGAAGTCAAGAGACGTTGGTCAATTTAATCTCTCTATGTGCTTGCCTGGTGCTGTTGCCAGCTGTCAGCGGGAATTTTTCGTAAGTGATAATATTATAATAAGCAATATAAAACCGAAAAATTATATGTTTATAAATGTCATTTCTGAAAAATTCGGTAGTGTGATCTGGACACTGTTTGCTCTCTTCACCTGGATTCATGTGTTCTCCAATTACCGAGCGGTCAGAGCGCTTCAATTCGAATCATTCAATACCAGTCGATTATTAATTTCTTTACAACAATATCTGAAAGACTCGAAAGTGCCAAACATACAAGATGTGAATACTAAAGAAAGTGTTGTCATCGGATTTGGACTTCGAGGTGGGCATCACAAGATTATGCTTACTATTTAGTGTACTACTTAATCCGATATATGTGTATGCTAACAAGCGATATTCCGTTTCAGACATTGAGCTTTGTGGACACCGAGTTCGGATGGGTGTCTCGTTTGAAGAAGCAATATCTACATCGAGCTTAAATTCTAAAGAGATTCTTGCTCTCATCGACTCTTTCTCATCAAAGTCTTTCATAATCATTCCAAATCTCAAGATAAAACAAGTGAACGTGATACTAGCTGAGAACATATCTGCACAGGATACGATTGAAGCATATGTTCGAGCGGTTTTAGCTGCATATTTATTTGAGTATCAAATCGAGGTGAGATTGAGTTTTTGTAATTTTAAAGTGCTAATTTCAGATAAAAATATTTTTTTATTAAGTGTTTGTAATTACATTTTTTTTCATAGAAAACACTGGGAGCCTTAAGCCAAAAAGTTGACCATGACTGGGAAACATTTCTTAATCGTGCTGTATCGGCGGGATATAACTTACCACAATCCGTTTTGGAATCTGGAGATTGGCGTGCGAAATGGAGAAATGCCTAGTCGAATCGAATACTTCATTATCTTATTTATTTTATCTTTATTTATTATCTAAATATATTTTCGTTGAGTTCACCTGTACATACAATTAAATGTACTAGAGCCGTCGCAAAAATGAGGTAGGTACTGCATCTATGGATTGAAAGTACTGAATAGGTTGAATACTCTTCGTGCCTGCCACTGAGCGCTGCGATCGGTGAAGCGACACAGTCTCGTGCAACTGTGTAGGGTGGATTTTTTGGCGTTCTACGACGAAAAGGCATATAAACCCACACCTGAAGTAATGCGAAATCATCCAGTTTTGACGGGTCAATTAAACTCTTGCGACGTTTTTTAAAAAAACATTTTGATATGGGATTTAGAGTAGAATTTGATGCAGATTACGAATATGCTATTTAGAAAATTCGGTTTAGCCAGAATCGAGGAGTGAACTGTTTTCCTACGAGAGATAGGGGAAACTCTGTAGTGACGTCATGTAAAAAAACAACCAAACTCAGCTGTACGGAGAGTAAAATATGTAGTTCGTTAACAGACCGATTTCTGTCAGAACCCCTTTTCAAGCAATCAATTCAGTTTTTATTAAAATAAAAAGTGAATGTACAAAATAGAACAGTAGGTCTCCCAAAGCCCTTACTAAAGGTTTAATTTTAATGGAACGATTGCAACAAGTCTGTTATTCAACCATTAAGGTAGTGCTTTTCCAGAGATATCACGTTTCGAAGGGACGACAAAGCAACTCGAGGTGTTTTGTGTTGTTTAATTTAGTAACGTTTTACTAATTCCTAACTACAAATGAACGGATCAAAAATGTTGCCTAAAAAAAGGGGTTGTGGCCGAAAGCTTCTCGTTAGCGAAATGTCAGCAGCCTTTGAAGTATATATTGCCTGTCCGGAAAAACACCCTCAATATCTTTGCGATAGCCTGTCGTATTTGTGTATTTAACATAAGTGAGCTCCAACAAGTTCGGTGTCATGGCCGACAAATGGCCGACGCGCAGCTAATAAGACATATACGGCCCAATTATATTGATTTATTCTAGTATTGCTCATCGAAATATTTAAACCCCCTACCCCCTATGTGACCCAAAAACTGAAAATGGCAAAAAATTAAGATTTCGTGAGATACATGAAAAGCTTCTTGGATTGATGAGAGGAACTCAACGACGTATTGATTATTTAAATATTTTGTACTCCTGACCCGAATATGACCCCGTGTCGACGGAATAAGAAGGGGTAGGTGAGAGAGGGGTGAAGTTAAGGGATAGGAGATTGAAGAGAGAAACGAATGTAGTCAAGGGACATTAGATTGAGGAAAGAGAAGGGTACAGTCTAGGGACAGGAGATGGAAGACAGACATGTTTGAAGTCAATAGACAGGAGATTCTGGAAAGAGACGGGTGACCTAAAGAAAGGAGATTGAGGAAAGAAACGGGCGAAGTTAAGGGACAGGATATTCAGGAAAGAGACGGGTAAAGTCAAGGGACAGGAGATTGAGGGAAGATTTGGGTACAGTCACAGGACAGGAGACCGAGGGAAGAGACGGGTTAAGTCAAGGGGACGGTAAAAATGGCACGGAAGCGGTGTGTGAATTCACGGTAAATAAGATTAAGGAATGGGATGGGCGAAGTCACGCGAATGAGAGATAATAGTCATTCCGTCCGTAGGACGGGGTTCCAGGTTCCAGCTAGTTAAAACAATTCCTATGCAATACACAAAATGTTATATGTACACAAAAGTTATATGTACATAAAAGTTATATGTACAACTAAAAATAGAAATTTATGTTTGTGGCAGATACAGTATAGTTCATAATTCGTAAAAAGGGCTCCCCATCTTGATATTCTATATAGCAACATTGCTTCAAGTCTAGCCTTCTCTTGGTAGTAGGTTATTTTAGATCGACGTGATGGGACTACGTGCGTCGCAAAAAGAACTCTCAACACCCCACGTGACTTACACTTTTCTACGTGCTGACGTGGGGAGGTCTACGTTTTTACGTGGCCAGTCCCTTCTGTACGTCCTGACGTGCCGTGAGTTCAGAGTCAACTCCATTGGCTATAAGTGATACGCGAAAATTTGAAAATCTATTGCAGCGAACATATAAGTCTTAAAATTAGGCAAGGACAGTCAACAGTCAAACTGTGACCTGTGACAACCCGCCATCGGCTTTGCCCTGAGTCTTGGAGTGCTTGTGAGGTGTGAGCAAGTAAGTGTAGAGTGCCTGTGACCAACAAGTCGAGCTGTGGAGTACCTGTGACCTTACGGGTCGAGCTGTGGAGTTCCTATTACCGACGAAGCAAGCTTTGGAGTTCCTATTACCGACGAGGCGAGCTTTGGAGTACCTGTGACCTTACGGATCGAGCTGTGGAGTTCCTATTACCGACGAGGCGAGCTTTGGAGTACCTGTGACCTTACGGGTCGAGCTGTGGAGTTCCTATTACCGACGGGTCGAGCTGTGGAGTTCCTATTACCGACGAGGCGAGCTTTGGAGTACCTGTGACCCTACGGGTCGAGCTGGTGGAGTTCCTATTACCGACCAAGCGAGCTTTGGAGTTCCTATTACCGACGAGGCGAGCTTTGGAGTACCTGTGACCTTACGGATCGAGCTGTGGAGTTCCAATTACCGACGGGTCGAGCTGTGGAGTTCCTATTACCGACGAAGCGAGCTTTGGAGTACCTGTGACCTTGTGACCGGGTCGAGCTGTGGAGTAACAGGTGACAGTGATCGGTAAGTTGAGTCGTAGAGTATGGGATAAATACGCAGAGGTTAAAAACACCGTATCGTACAAATATATATTTAGATTTGTTGTGTTTTTAATAACAGAAATTGTGGAGTGCCTTAACCGACCTGTCAGTTTAGTTAATTGTCAGTGAATGCCTAAGACCTGAGTCAAGTTGTGGTGTTTCCATGACCATGGATTCAAGTATTGGAGTGCCAGTTACCGGTGGGTCAAGTCGTGCAGCATATTATGAATACGCTCTTATGATATAATAATTTCACATTTCAATCAATTCCCTATTTCATTCCAGAGATGACAACTGTCAACTTCGAACAGGTTATTCAGGCGGATTTGATAGCTGACGTGGCAGAGGAGGAACGTGTTCTGTATGGAAATGGGACAGAGGAACCCACCGTACTGACCGAAAGTCCAAAAACCCCGAAGGTTTTTTTTAATGCAGACCTTGATCAGATGCTCTTACTCGAAACAACAACGGTCAATCCCTTCACGGATCCACAGAAATGGGCTCAAGTTTCAAACAGCATTACTGAACAGTATCGTGCAATTTCCAAGAACGAGTCATTCATTGTTGGTAGTCGAACTTGTAAGGATCGAGTCCAGTTGTTATTGGAAAAAATGATGGACAAATCAGCGGCCTCGCAAAAGTTATTGAGAAGGTATGTTTCAAAACTCAAAATTTAATTTTAGTTGGATTCCAAACGCAATTCACTAAATGTGTAATCATGTGCAGGGGCTGTAATCCAGATGAGTTTGAGACGAAGATGGTACTCTTGAAGGGTTTACAAGAACTTCGAGTCAGCGCTGGTGAAACCATCACGAAAAAAGCCAAGGACATCTCAAAATCTACAACGGCTGATAAGAACAAAGGCGAGGACATTCGAAATGCTGCAATGAAGACGCAATCCAAGCGAAAAGGTGGGCGCAAAGTATAACCAAGGCAGGAATATATGAACGCTTATTCGGAATAATAATATTTTGAAATTGTCAATATTTTAGTATTAAAATGAAGAATTATCAATGTCGGAAGCGCATGACACGGTGATGTTAACTAAACCTAAGATTTTTCCGTTATTTTAGTGCACGAAGACAAGGTATCCAATGTTGAACCGGATCAGAAAGCTGTCAAAACCAAACCTGGTAAAAGCGACCCAGTTATGGATTACATTCAGGCCAAGAGGACCGAAGACAAAGCTATGGCGGAGCGACGAATGGCTATCGAAGAACGCCGTTTGGCTCTCGATGAAAGAAAAGCAGAGGACAAGAGAGTCGAAAGAGAACAATTCTGGAAAAATTCTGAAGCCGAGCGACAGCTACAATTGGAAAAATTGAAATCTGACAAAGAAGAAAAATTACAGCTGTACCAACTAATTCGTGACGTCAAGAAATAAATATATTTATTTGTCGCATTTTTTTCATATTCAATCGGGCTATGCATTCTCGTCGTTTCGTAAATATTGATTTATAGTAGGAGGTTTGCATCCAAACTTAGTTGAGGTTTGAGAACCATACATGCAGGTATGAACGTTTGTTAGCAACGCAGCTACTACGTACGTCTTTCCGACAGCCTGTTTATATAATTTAAGATTTTTTTTGAAATCAAGAAAGGCAAATATTTGAAGCATCTTTCCAAACCCCCACTCTACGCACACACGAAGTGAAGACATAGCTTTGTTGAACTCTAAATGTTCATTTGTCAGCCGACGACCTCGATATGCCCGAAAGGGCGAAATTAGGACTTCTCTGACCGGATATGCTGAGTCTCCATATAAGTAAAATGTTTGGTCTAGTCCTCCCTGCACTGTGTTAAGCCTTGGTAGCAGGTTACTTTCTGTAAGCATAAATGCGTCATGCCTTCGACCCTCGACGGGTCCAAACAAATTTGAAATTAGTCCATTTGGGGTCAA
>JAQFYT010002358.1:0-13155 GCA_034694925.1 Ceratophysella denticulata | reverse complement strand
AAGGTTAGGCCGTCATCATCATAGTTCGCTACTAATAGCGTGGTCCTTCGTGAAACATAATTTGGAGATTAATCAGAGAACGAGAACAATTGCTAGACCAACTGAGCGAGGCGAGGGAACAACGTCTAGCTAAAATAAAGAAAGCTTTAATTGTGGAGTAAGTAAGGTTTAATTGTACATAGTATTTACGATAGACGAAGAAAGTATGTCAGGGTTGGTTTTCTATGAAGTACTTTTTACTGTTTTCAAGAATGTTGCCGTGTCATAGGATGTTTTGATTCTTTTCTGTGTGCCGCATTAGATACTGTTTGTGATGGCTTAACTCATTTTTGGTCAAATTAATTTTTTTGGTGAAATCCACTCAAAACGCTTAGTAAAAAAACAAGAATAAGGTCAACACCCCTTTGTACATTTTTACAAGTTTTTGGGTCAAAAATACAAGTTTTTAAGGTCACTTAAAATGGGAGCCATTCTAAGCAGGTGTTTACACATGTATTCCATTACGTTACTCGACGGCCGGAGAAACAAATCGTTGTATTCATTCTCCAAATTTTCTCATATTCACCTTGGTTAATTGCGGCTAACCTAACCTAACATTATAGAATGAGTCTCAGATGTGGTTTTTTTCTGCTGAAATATTTACAAAAAGAAATTACGCCACCGGGACGTTGACATGCCAACAATAACAACACGCAATAATAACACGCATGTTTTCATGCCGTTCGTTAACGGGGCACGGGGCATGGTTGCCGTGGCCACACTCGATAGAAGTAGATACCTTTTCAGTATTTCAATTAAAATGGAATCTAACAATAAGAGACAGTTTTAATTATTGTAGAATTGAAAAATAATAAATTCATATATGTTTACACATAACTCCCGATACTGAGTTAGTCTTTTAATTAAAGTTGATTGGAAACCCCATCTTCCTCTCTCCGCTCGACTCGGCTCGCTTTGTCCGCTTCGTAATACAACTGTCAGGGAGAGAAAATTCGGACAATTTATTGGCACAATAAACATCCAATTGTTTGACGATGGAGTCTCGTTTATTTTTTGGAGGTGTGTCCGGAATTTGTCGTCTGAAATATATGTAAAAAAAAAGTAGAGATAAGGTGACTCATGATGCGCATGCCTGGTTGTCTGGGCAGGAAGGTATCTTACTTCTTTCTCTTGAGGTAGGTTGGTTTGGGGGGTCTCACGAGTCGAGGGATGTGCGTGACGTCCTTTTCACCCTTCCATTTCTTGTGTCCAGCATTGGTTTGGTGATAGGCAGACCCAATACAAATCTCCATGTTGTGCATGTGCTCATCCGAACTTGGGCCCACCAACCGAGTCTTTTTCAAATTGTTGTCTTTATAAACTGGGTTATACCTGTTGTTGTGGAATGTAGAATTTAAAAAATAAGAAGAAGTGAAATCAAATAATTTATTCTAGAAGAGTCACAAGGCGTAATGTGTATTTGTACTATATGTATATTTCCATCACCACAAATTCCGGATATCAGGTGTGAATAGCTTTTCTATAGCTTGTTGCAAGATATGGAACATACGATAGGATGACCGGAACTCATGGAAACAAATTGCTTGGGTTGCATCCAGAATGTCCCAGGCCAACTGAGGGACATAGTGCTTCGAATGTAGTCTCCCAATCTGCTTCTCGTCTATTGGCTTGATTTCAATTGGCTTCAGGCAGTCCTTGTCACTGGCTTCACAATAGCCCCACGCCTAATTAATCAGGTACGAAATAATTGACGGATTTTAGTTGGGACCTCAGGTGTATGGGTCATTATTCTAGTTTACTCCCAGCCGCACAGTTAGGTGGGAAACGGGATTGACTCCCGTTGCGTATATGGCTCATTGAGTTCGCGGGTGTGTTCCCAACTTTGTCGAATTATTGGCAGTTGTAAGTGATGGAAATGTCAGAGATAAAGCAGTGGTGTACCTAGTGACGTTGGCCCAAATACGTTAGTTCAGGGCTCTGGCTCCCTAATGACGCCAATGTAAAACTCAGAAGTGAAAATTCATGAGCGCTTCGAGACTCGTTGACATGCCTTAGGGGTGATAAATTTGAACTGGACCTCACCTTCCCGCCAATGTGATCCGTAGCACAGTCTGAGCCTGGTTTCCCGCCCCCACTGCTCATCACAATGCTGTAGTTCATGGCCGTGCATGTGTCCAGAATATCTCTGATCCAGAGACAGTCATTCTCGGACATGTCGTCCACATACTGGAACTCTCTGCCTTTGTGAAGGACGTAGAACAGCTCCGTCATGTACCTCACCCAGGTGTTGGACACGTAGTTGTTGTCGCAGAATCCCCTCGTCAGCCCAACCATCCGCATGAACAAGTCAAAGGTACAGTTGGGTTGGGCCAGTTGAATCGGCTCACTTTCGTACAACTGGATCCGGAGAGCGTGGGTCGTCATCTGACGATCCAAGTACTCGTTGTTGTACTTCTCCGCCTCCGTGGCATCGGTGCAGACTTCGAGGAAATGCGGAGGTTTGTCCTCACAGCCCAGGAGACACGCATCTGGTTCGAAAATATAGAAATCCATTTTTGAATACCTACTTGACAAATGCCACCATTTGTTCTGGTCTAGTTTTTGGAGAGAAAGTTTGGGAGTGCTAAAATGATGATTAGAGGAATGTAAATGTCGTTGTCGAGGTCACTGTGTAAAAGGTCGAATCGAAATAAATACGTCCAAGTTGAAAAAAAAACTATATGTGGTCATAGGTAAGTAAAAGTTGGAAGTCCTATGAAGGGAGAAAGCTCATAACTTTTAAGTTTAGGCGTAATTTTTCAAGCTTCCCAATGAAGCCTCATCAGAAGAGACAATAGTAATTGGTAATAAAGTAATTGGAGTCAACATTAGTCATTGCTTCAACAAGTCCAACCCATGCATGTTCTCCCAAATCCTTTGGTGCAAGATAGATATGCATGCACTAGTTTCAACTTACCCTCGTCTAACCCGTCTAATAGACCATTACATCCACGTCCCCCGGCATCCAGCTCAAAGAAATCCCCTTTCTTAGGCCTCATGTCCGAGCACTTTCCGTTGGTGAGGACGACAGGAATGTCCTCGTTCACGAGCGTCGTAGGCCATTTTTGGTTGTTCTGACTTCTCGTGTATTCACAAATGAACTTTTTAGATGAAGTAAACGTTTTCCTTTGAACGCAGATTGTGGTCTCCTTCGTGGTGTGGTCGTTGATGAGGTAAGGCTTGCCCCGAAGGACGTAGAAGTCGTAGACGTTGATTTTGACTGTCCATGTCCCGGTGGGTGGGAGTGTCGCGATTTCCCATGTCTCCAACTTCCCTGCATAACTATTCTTGTAGACCACGTGGGTTTGGGACCAATCCGGTTCTGGGAGTATCTGGAGTGCACGGAGTGGCCCATATTCCGAATCCATGTTCCTGAGCCTCAAGCAGAGACCATTACCGAAGAGTGCTCTGCGTGCGCAGTCCTCCGCTTCGGCGTAGTAGAGATTGAAGCTGTAGAGAAGAGGAAGACAGAGTCGGAGTCTCATCGGTTAGGTTAGGTTATTCTATACCCACATTATTCCTAAGGCCCGTCTCTTGCTTACCAAGAGATTACCTTATTTCCTAGGTCTACTCTCCACCATCTACATACCTACTCTCTTAACCCCCGTTCATTACCTATGTCACATCTAAATTCCACTTTAAATCCCAGAATATCCCCAAACAGGTATTTCTTCATTTACCTATTTATGTACCTAGCGAATTACCAGACTTGGGTTTTTATGAGCAAAGAATTCCCGTTAATTGAAAGGTATGGACTATCATGGGAGTGGAAACCTTAGGGCACCTAAATGCTTCGTTATGTTCAGGGTATTTGCAGTTGTTTGGTGGCGCGCGCTTCTTAGGGTAGGCCCAATAGCCTTTTTTCCTGGATCTGTGTCATGGGACGATTTGTTGACCCATACGTTAAAAATCGGCCACTGGGCCTACCCTAAGAAGCGCGCGCCACCAAACAACTGCAAATACCCTGGTTATGTCCATATCTTCTGCACGCATAGGTTTAATAAAGCCCAGAGTTGACCTCACTAGTTGTAAGCACGGCCGAGTCTCAAGAAACATGAGTCATACTCAGAATTCTGAGCTTACCCCTACACACTCTCAGAATCCAGACAGAGGATTGGCTAGGAAAGTGGAGGCCCAGTATGCCGTAGTGTCGTGCCATGAGTTAAAATGGAGAAAGCACTATTCGGGCCTCAAAATAGCTCTAACGATACTTAAATAAAAGTTAATTAAATCAAATCAAATACCACAAATATTTCCTAGTTGAACAAGGCCCTGGTTCCTCAAAAGTGAACTGAATAAACTGAGCGTGAATCCATAGCATTGAAACACAATAGGTTCTACCTATATAAACTCTGCATACATAGTACGTATACTGGAAACTGGAGTTAAAGAATTACTTACATTCCTGCGAAACAAGCACACGTCGGAACTCGTTCCCCGAACATGAAGCCATAGGTGCAGAACGAGGAGGTGGACTGATACAAATGCCTGTCCGCCCTGTCACAAAACCGGAGGGCGGAGTTCCCGGAGTCCACCGAGGGAGAGCCAATGAGGAGGAGGAACACAGAGACTGGACCAATCATGGTCCAGAGAGCAGGAAGTGCTTGGAGTAACATCGTGCTACCTATGTACCTGAACTACTTGAACATAGATAGGTGGATAGACAGAGTCCAACCAAGGAAATACCTTCTAGATAAGTCTTCCTGTAGTATCTAGTAGACAACACGAGGCCTGGAATCCAACTGACTCTATTTCTTGAGTTGCTTTAAATATTACAGAGAGTGACATGAGTGGGTTTAGAAAGTTGGAGCCGAAAAGTGAACGGTGCCTCCAATAACTTTCTAAACTAAAACTAGTATACAACTAAGATACAAAATCGATGGAATTTGGAAAGTTTGAGCCAAAGAAAAGTGAACGTTGTCTAACTTTCTAGCCTACCGACGTATTTTAATAATACATAACTCATAGTATAGTTCAACCAGTCGTCATTCCTTTCCTTCTACAGAAACAAGAAACTGGGACACACGGAGTAGGAACTGAAATCCAGGAAAAACCTTTCTTTTTAAATAAATAGGCTCAAGGATGATCTCCGGATACAAACTCAAACTACGAACAAGAAACAATTATTCTGAATATGAGCTTTTTAAAATTGAAGTGTTTGTTGGGAATTCTGGAGATAATAATAGAATGTACCTATCTATGCATAATTATACATATAATAGAACCAGGATGGAATTCTGGTCTCAATTACTCAATAACTGAGTGACGGAATTCTCAATTTTCTAATATTTAAGTAATTGATATCAATTGATTGAAGGGAGAGCGAAGTGTCCAGGTTTCCTGAGCTCTGTTCTTTTTCGAGTAGTAAAACTCAAGAGAGACAACGACTCATCCTCCGTTCACATTTCGCTACAGCCTACAAGAACCCACAACTCCTTTTATCTGCCTCTCCTCACGGAAGTCAAATATAAATACCTAAGAACAGCCATCTGCTTCCAAAGATGAACATGGTTTTGATCTCAACTTTGGTTTACTTAAGAATTTACATATGTATGTAGGTACGTATTTATTCTGGACATGAACATTGAGTTGGTTGAGGGAGGTTCTGATTTACATAGGATTCATTCCGAGAGAGACTGGGTTGTTCTGGAGTCACCAATTCAGCTCAAGTACGTCGTGTTCATAAAGGAAGAGAGTTTGAGTCAGCATTATTGGGGGGGGGGGTTGCAGAAGACCTGGCGGTGCGTGGGGTGGGTGGTGTCGGAAGGAAGGGCTTAGAGTCCCCCGCCACTTCGTTCGACAGGGAGGGGGCGGGGCTGTGCGCGGAGACGCTCCTCTTCCATCTCCGCCATCCGCGCGAACCGAGAATTCACCACCGTCCCACTCTTGATGGCCGACATGGTCTGGAAACAGAGAGAAAAACAACATTCTCAATCATTCATTCGAAACCCGAGTCCCAATACTCGATATGCCTCCCGCTCAGCGCTGCGATCGGTGAGGCGGCATAGTCTCGTGCAACTGTGTGCGGTGGATATTTGTGGCTCTCTCGGAGGAGCATGGAGCATGGCAGAATAGGAACCAACACCTCAAGTAACACTAAATCCTCCAGTTCTGAGACGTCAATTAAAATCTTAAAACATTTTTTTGAACAAATATTTTAATGTGTGAAATATCGGAGATTTTGATGGATATTATGATTATGAGGATGTTTAGAGAATTCTAGGAATAAGTGTTTAGGGATATTCCAGGAGTGAAATGGTTTTCTAAGAGAAACAGGTAAACTACCAACGACGGAACAACGCGCGGAAAACGAGGAAACTCAGCCGCACTGCACGCATTGGCTTAGGAGAAGGGGTAGTTCCCTCTTGCTGGAGTGAGAGGAAGGAGGTTGGGAGGAGGGACCAACTGAGCTCCCACCTCGCTTCTCTCCCACCCACTCTCACTCCTCAAGTCAGACTGACACTCGTAGGGTGTACTATTGTTAGGTTGTTTGTAAGATGAGGGACTGACCATGAGGTATTCTTCGAGCTCCACCTGTCCGTTCCGGTTCGTGTCGATTTCCCGGAGGATGTCATGCAACACGTCTCCAGGCACCTTCTCCCCATGACGCTGCACAAGAGACAATACAACAATTAGTTGTCTCAGAGCTCAAGAGGACAACTGAGGTCAAGAGGTCAGAGACGGGGCTTGCCTCGAGGCCTCTGCGGAGGTCGTTGACGGAGATGAAGCCCTTCCGCTCCTGGTCCAGCGTCTCGAACCGTTTCGTGTACATCTCCCGCTCCTCCCGGCTCAGGTTGTAGTTGGAGAGGTCCGCGGACGGCAGCGCCACGCGTCGCCCCATCTCCGTGTTCAGAAACTCAACGGCCTCCTCGTGCTGGCGCTGGAGATTTGGAAAATAAACATGGAGCTACTCTCAACCCAAATGAGCTAGAGGCTAGGTTAGGTTAGGTTGTGCCAGGTGTTATGGACTCACGGCCTGCTCCGCTTTGGACCAGCCCAGCTCCTCGGCCATGATCCGGATGATTCCGTCCAGCGCCTCCTCCGCCGCCTGGACGTTGAGGAAGGCGAGGCGGAGACGGCGGGCCAGGACGTCCACGGCTGTGCACGCGTACTCCTTGACCGCGTACCGGACCTGAAAAACACCCACCTATTCAGTCACCACTCCCACTCTGCAGAGAGGACAGGGAACTGGGTCACACACAAGTAGCCTATCGCCACGTATCCCCATTCCTGAACTCCAGGTTGGAGAAAGAAATGGAGGCAGAGACTTTGGTTGGACAGGTTGAGCTGTGGAAATGTTAGGTTCGGTTTCGTACCTCTGCGTCGATGTAGGGGAACTCGGAGTGGAGGCGGTTGCCGACGACGGGCCAGCGCTTCCCGGTGAGAGCGGCCATGCGGGCCACGGCGAAGGCCCTGTCTCCGTAGGTGGAGGCGAGGTGCTTGGCGACTTCGGACTCGAGGCCCACGTCCTGGACGAGGCGGATGAAGAGGGTGGGTGACCAGCCGTGGGCGCCCTCCAGCAGCAACCCATCCGTCCCACTCCCGCTCCGTGTCTCTAGCTTCGCGGACCGAACCGCGGCGTCCAAGGCCTCCGCCGCCATCGCGCGGTACGTCGTCCACTTCCCGCCCGCGATCGTGACGAGGCCGCGCGCACTGACGTGCACGATGTGGTTCCGGGCCAGGGACTGGGTGTCCGGCTTGTTGGGGTCCGAGACGAGCGGGCGGATTCCGCACCAGGCCGACAACACGTCCCCACGCCGGACTGAGAACAAGGCAGTGAGTGAGATGAGAACCACTCCGAACTAGTTTAGCTATATATGTACTTAGGATAGTTAGGTACTTGGGCTGCTTGGCTACCTTCCAGGTCGGGACTGAGGTAGTTCTTGACCTCGCCGAGGATGAACTGGATGTCCTTCTCGGAGGGGGCGGGGTGCTGGGTCTGGAGAGCAGAACGACAGAACCAAGGTTAGACTAATTAATGCTTTGTCTCCATGAGGCTGGGTCGGAGTGAAGAAGAGTAGGAATTAGTTGGGCTTATGAAGCATTACCACTTGGCAGGGGGAGTCTGTGGTCCCAGCGATCGTGAGTTTTTGCCAGGGAAGAAAGAAAATCACTCGTCCGTCCGACGTGCTCGGGTCGAGGAGACCCATTTCCTCAGGACTGCTCAGAACAGAACAGAAGATGAGCAAAACAAATATCAGGAGACACAAGTAGAGACTCTCAATTATTTCTGTTGTCTCGAATGGTCTACTTTAATGCGCTTTGTTTTTATGCCCTGATTTATTTTGGTGATTTGGAATATAAATATCAATAGCTTTTCTCCGTCCTTGGTTTTTCCAATTCTTGGATGGACTAAGATTACAAATATCAAAACACTGTCTCAGCAACTAGCCAACGGATGGCCTCCTCGGGTATTCTCATTTTTCCATAATTAAAAAAAAATTTTCATAATACAAAAATCCCATCCAAGACACCAGAAACGGATTGGTGTTATTTTGAAATATAAATAGTATTATCAAAATTTTAATCTTGGTTTTGAACGTACAGTAACTGTAGCCAAATCCTGTCTCATTACAACAACCCAAGATTAGGAAGCACGACAATGTGAGATATGAATGTTTATATTTAGACTATATTTAGGTAAGAGAGCCAGTCGATCACCATTTTGATAATCAGAGGGGAGTGTATCTGCAACAGGAAGTCATGCAAGCACAAGACAATTCGAGACCAGAAATAGTGAACCCAGCCTGAGCAGGCTTAGGCATGCATGGTGGAAGTGAGGGTAGTGTGTGCATGTGCGTATGCATGTCCGTACCTGTAGTAGCCGGGCAAAACGATATGGACGCCGGCAGAGGGGGCGCAGATCTCGGGCACAGCCTCGTCATCCATCTTCCGAATGGCGTCCGTGAACGGACCTGTGGCGTTCACCACGCACTTGGCCCTTACGCTCATCGTTTCTCCACTCAGCTCGTCCCGCACCTCCGCCCCCACGATCCGCACCACCCCCTCTTCATCCTGCAACCAACAACCCACTCAAGTACTGCAGGCATGTACGTACATACAAACAGTGGCATACCCTAAATCCCACTCCTACGTAAGGTAGTATTTCTACTTCAATGCTATAGCTAATGGAAACACCATGGACACACTAAGTAAACTGGCAATAACAACCCTGAGTTTCTTCATGTTCGCTCTCACAAGCAGGGCCATATATTTACGTCATTGGAAATTTAAGAGCATGCTGAACCAAGACCGTCTCTTGAAAACTCTCTGGTTTATGTCTCCGTGTTCAAGTTTAGTTTTGAGAAATTAACTACAAATAATTACTTCTTTTTGTAACTCAAAGAGGAGGGTCATTTTGTGTACAACCAATAATCGGCCTTAGTTCAGCATGTCCAAGTTTCAGGGCACATACATGAGCTCCATACATAGTATGAACTCATGTTGAATTGAGACGGGAGCTTACGCGTTCCTTGAGGAGACTCGTGACACGACAGTGGTTCGCGATGGTGGCTCCGAGACGAGTGGCCGTGAGGGCGATGGCCAGGTTCATCCTCGCGTCGTTGTGCTGACCTGCGTCCATATATGGGTCTCCTGAGTTACTGACTGAGTAGATGATAGGTACTTGGGAGGGATTGGGACATACCGTCGTAGTAGACGAGGGCCCCCACGAGCTTGTCCCTTCGGAGCATGGGGAAGTACTCGAGGGCCTTTTCCTTGGAGAGGACGTAGGAGGCCTTGACACACTTCCGCCCCGCCACCAGGTCGTAGACCTTGATTCCCGCCCAGAAGTACGGCAGCTGCCACCACCTGTCGTCACCCAGACACACAATTAAGAGTACCTACACGAAGAGTAAGTCTGCGCACTGACTCAAGAGACAGTCTAGTCTCTCACTTGTAGACGGGGAGCATGATGGGGAGGGGGTAGGAGAGGTGGGGGGCGATGGCGAGGAGATTGGCTCGCTCGTGCAGGGCCTCCTTCACCATCCGATACTGCTCCAGGTCCAGCTGGAGAATGGCCTTCTGCAAATATCGCACTCCGCCGTGCAGGAGCTTCGTCTGCCAACAACCAAAGAAACAACCAATCGAATTAAGTCAAACAAACAGAAGACGCCATTTTAGATTATTCTGATGAGGTGGTGTTAAGTGAGGTCTATGCATGAGTAGACGTATGAGCTACGATTGAAGGAAGGAAGGAAGGGACTCACGGAGCGACTGCTCGTGCCCGAGGAGAAGTCGTCCATTTCGACCAGGGCAGTCCGGAGTCCTGGAACCAAACAGAAGAGAACCAAGCCTTTGATTTGATGTTATACTAATTTGGCTAATAAGATGTAGTCTTATAGTGTTCATTCCGATTATGAAAATAAGGAAAGTAGATAGGAGATGAGCTTTGATTCAAATCCAAGAATGACCCACAAAGAAGTACAGGAAGACAAGGACTCACCGCGTGTGACAGAGTCCAGAGCACAGCCCGCGCCCGTCGCCCCACCGCCTATGACGAGGACGTCATAGGAGAGGCTGCTCAGCTCCGCCAACTGCTCCTGCCTCGAGGGCAGAGGACGCTTGGGCCGCGTGTTCAAGGCATTCGTCTCCGCCGCACTCACGGACTGGAAGACAACTCAACATTAAGGCGGGCTTTCACCAAAATCATTTCGAGTGTGCAGCCGAGGAGGGCGATAGTGTTTTTGCCCTGAGTTTCCAAATGTAGAGGAGGGATCGGATGATGGCATTTCTCCACGCGCCGAGTTCGGCTTTCGGTTGATTAGCCACACCGCACGCACCGCCACCTACACGTGTAACAACTGCGGCGCTGGATCAAGACGCGCACCGAGAGAGAGAGTGTGTGTGTGTGTGGTTGGTAGTGTGGGTTGCGGGCTTCAGCCGTGCACAAATACAACAAGAATCCGCTAGTTTGGGCAAGTAGTGGCACTCCGTATATGGCGGGTTTAAAAAAAAGATTCAGCTCCGTTATTACGGATTTGACATGTGATAGCAATTTGAAAATGTAAAAGTGTTTCTGACAAAACTATGTGTTGTTCTGCTATTAGCAACCATGTGCATGGACTCCATCAGCCGCCATCTTGCTTGTGAGGTATTTAAAAAGTCAAACAGCGCATAGTTTTAGAGAGTCATTATTCCGATTTCCAAAATGGTACTATACTTTAAAATTGGTTGGTAAATAATGGAGCTGATGCCTTTTTATTGCGAGTGGAACCCTCTGTCTCTGGAGCAGAAGAGTCAACATTATTGGATAGTGTGGATATGGATGAGCTGTGGATGACGTACCTGGACGTCTCCTCTGAACTGAGAGAGGGCGAGGAGAGCTCCGCCTCCCAGGACTCCTCCCACCACAACACGCCCCAGGCGTCGTCCCCCAGACATCCTCTCCCTCTCTCACTCCTGCTACGCCTCTACTCTTGTCTCTGCTGTCTGCTCTGGTTTCTCTCTGTGGATGTACTCTCAAGTCGGTCTCCTGGGTGGGACAGACTTCTCCTCTTCTCTCCTGTGAATAAAAAACAGAGCTAGAAAGAATAGAACCCACATCTCACTCTCTTCTGTTCTCAACCACTTAAATACAAACAGACTCGGCTACCACTTCTCTTCAATGGTCAACAGAACAGAGCATTGATATGTGGCTCCTCCTACATGAGAGCTTGATTTGCTCTCCTTGGCCTATTCAATACCTTCCTCTGACCTTCGTATCCTCATAAGCAAGGCTACTAGTGACTAGGACTCACTCACTCCCTCGTCGAGACTGGACTGCAGTAAGTGCGTGGACAGGTCAGAGAAAGGTTTTCTTTGTAGCGTTTTCTGGTCTGGAAAAAGAGAAACGGGAAAATATTAATGCAACTTCTAAACAGATACTTGCAGCTTCTACGCGATAATTTGTTACATTTAATGTTAGGTTAGGTTAGTATAAAGCCCCCGCAGGGTTAGGTACACAAGCAGAAGCTGCAAGTATGTGTTTGGAAACTGCAACTATTTGTTTGGAAGCGATTTGTATCAATTCAGAAGTGGCGTTAAATACCAGCCCAGAGAAACCCCTTTTCACTCCAACTCCTCACTCACTCAGACTCATGAGGAGACTCGAGAAGCGAGGAGGCCTTAGCTAAGGATCCACTCCTCACCCCAACTCTCCGATCAAATCAGATCAGATCACTAAACTTCTGAGTCACCTCTCCTCTCTCACTTCACACTGCATTGGACTCAATGAGGGAATATTGGTGGAAGATCCGGAAGCCTGCGCCCCATGTAGCCCCCATGTCCCCACCCTGTAGCCAGGTTTGGAGGGTACATCCAAGTACTGGATAGAGGGAACGGAGTCAACGTTGTTCAAGTGAGATTTCGGAGCCCTTTGCTACGGCCGTGTTGGGTGGATCCGTGGACGGAGTGAGGGATTACCTGGTGGGTCAACGGAGGGGTACTGCCTCGTCCCGCCGCTGCTCACCTCAATCCAGAGCGCTGTGGTTCTGTCTCTTTAATATTCCTGAGCACTCCTTCCTCCCTCGCTCGTCGTGTCTCGAACCGGAGTCCGAGTCTCTGTGTCCTTTTCTGCAGATAATGAGTTTGTGACGCCGAGTCTGTATTGAGCTCTACTACTAGAGCTCGTGTTGGGATTGCATTGGGAATAGAAGCTGACTAGATTCTAGGAGTACACATGGAGAGTACCTACATAGTTGCATAGTAAGTGAAATTGACTGAGTGTGAGTGAGTAGATGGGAATAGGAGCATAGACACCCACGCAGTGGCAGAGGACTAGATCGAATATAGCTAGTAGTAAGAAGGGCAGTAGTACTACGTCTTGCAAATCCAGATAGGGCACAAAACATCGGCAATTTAAGAATAAGCCTATAATTATTCTCTGATATAAAAAAGCGGAATACGATGTTTTGTAACACGATGTAATGCGCTGCCCATGCCATGTTCTTTCGCCACGATCATTTTTCCACACGATGTCGTTTCCCCACGATGTTTTTTCGCACTTATGTTTTGTGCCCTATCTCGAGAGAGAATACAGTTAAGAGGAACCTAAAAGAACCTCAGTTCCAACTCTCACCGCCAGGTTTACGTAGTCTTAATTAATTAATTGCGGGCGAACGAGAATTTTCTAATTTA
>JAQFYT010002357.1:0-13162 GCA_034694925.1 Ceratophysella denticulata | reverse complement strand
CAACAAATTGAATCGGCCATATTCAAAAATCCAACGATAAAAATTCCAATTCTCTACTTTGCCAATTACTGCAATTAAAGTTCGCCTGACGACAACTGTGTAGTATCAGCTTGTTAGAAAAGTTGTTGTACTTCAGACACCTGCGATCTACAAAGCGAAAGCAAGTTGGCTGGTCGATCGTAGAAAATGGCCTCTCACCGATCGACATCTGGCTTTTATATATATTAATAATTTAACGTCATGGAATTTACGTATTGCGTGGGTGCGGTTGTTTTTTGTGTGGGTAAATTCTGACAGTTTGTTTATTGTTAACCTTTTGGGTGTCCAGGAACCGGACGTGGGAAAGTTGGAAAAGTTGATTGGCTGTGGTCAGGTTGAAGAGTTGATCCAGCAAGCTGAACTGGAGCTGGTCCTGGCTCGAAAAATGATGGAATGGAAACCTTGGGAACCTTTAATCAAAGACCCACCTCCAAATCAATGGAAATGGCCAATTTAAACCAGGTCATTCGCAATTTACATACATAGAATTAGAAACTCAGCAGTCAGTAAAATCGTAGTTGTAAGAAATCTGAGTTCTAAGTATAACTATCTCAAAATATCTTCGTACAGATGAATGTGACCACATTTGATGTGTCATTTACAATAAATCAGTCATCTTCAAATGGTAAAAACTTAACAACTTTTGTGTCACAAATAATTTATTTTTCTCTAAACGTGTTACACAGGGATTGATTGGGTAGTTCACAAGAAAATGAATAATTTTTTGCTATGCTTGATTTATTTCTATTATTTATGTTACGGTTCGGATATAATATTGGTTCTGTTATAACCGAACCAGTTCGTATATAATTTTGTATATGGGTTTGGCCAATTAAGTACCATTAATCAAGCAAATTCGAAATTGAAAATTATTGAATCTGAACCCGAATTTAGCACTCTTTTCAATGGTGTAATTAGTTTTAAGCTCAGAATATTTCTTCCTTCTGAAAATGTCAGATGACTCTGACGGGTCTTAGAGCGTTTCCAATTAATGGGTAATTTGACAATGCTGCACCAGGTTAGCAATGTTAACGAGTGCACCATTAGAAATAGCGCTAAATTCTGATCCAGATTCCATAATTAACGAATTCTGATTAGCTTGACTAATGGTGTTTAATTGGCAAAACCGCATTCAATATTATATACGAACCGGCACGGTTATAATAACAGAGCCAAAATTATATCCGAACCGTAAAATTCATACTGCTGATCTGACAAAGGTAACATTCATATTCATATTAGACAAACATCTATAATTATAATACTGTACTGATATACACGTTCACAATGATACCTGAGAATGAGAAATGTATTAGGTACCTCCATTTACATACATACTTTTTTGAATCATGATTTCAATTAAATGTAGTTTTCAGAAACGACTAATAAACTAATAATAGATCAAATATAGATGCCTATTTCCCCAGAAAGCAATCTACTGAAATGCTTTTTCCATAAATGAGACAATAACTAGGACACACGGACTTTTTGGCTTCAATATTTCATTTCCTATCTCTTTTTGGGTGGAGTGCCAGGGTCTTCTTCTAAATAGGCTACTGATAGGTACTAATACTACCAAATTAGATAGGAATTAGATATTATATAGGGTCTGACGAACGAACGTACGACAATGAGAACATTTAAACGGACCTAGATGCTAAATATAATTTCCACACGAAGTCATCATTTGCTAGGCTATTCCAGTTATTACTATTTCTGGATATGACACGGAAGGTGGGGCTCATAAATGTCTCGTGACCTAATCCACTCACTATTATAATACCAGCCTACGCAGAGAAATCAAATTAGCCAGTACAATTACGAGCATTTCGTCTCGTCCTCTGTCACGGAGAATTTGGAGTTGTCAAGTCAAATAAATTGTATACTAAAAATGAGGAATGACTGGAGAATGGAATTGAAAAATGGATTGATGGGGTTAAATGTAGATCTTCAAAAATGTTCAATTGACAAATACAGGGTTTGACCTCTGAAGCCTTCTCTGACGTGCAGAGAGGATTTAATTCCAAACAGGTTCCAATTCACTTCTTGCCCAGTCCGAGATTAGTCCCAAGCCGAGTTCGACTCTGTGAAGTTTGTGACAATGGGAAGAAGCTCCGGATTTTCTTGAGTCCGAGTACACCGGATGCCATGGGCTTCCATTCTTGGGAAGAGTGGGAGATGAGATATGCCATGGCCTCTGTTCAAAAACAATACAAGAATGGACAGTGAGATAAGACGAAGCCAATGAACCGGGTACAATTCCCTTCAAATCAGCTTAAGAGTTCGTTTCGTTTTATATATCTTCCGCTAAGAATATTCTATTTATAGCCATTGGGCAACTTAGCAATCCGGACTACTATTTGTATGATTCCATCGTCATTTGTTTCATATTCCACTTTCACCAACTTTCTCCAAAACACTTTTTACCACAGTACACTTTTACCTTTACACCTGAAAAGTCCCATAGAATACATATTTACTAAGTGGATATGTTACGGTTCGGATATGATCTTGGTTCTGTTATAACCGAACCGGTTCGTACATAATATTGTATACGGTTTTTGCCAATTAAACATCATTAGTCAAGTTAATCAGAATTCGTTAATTATGGAATATGGACCAGAATTGAGCGCTCTTTCTAATGGTGCACTCCTTAACATTGCTAACCTGCTCCAGCATGGTCTAATTAACCATTAATTGGAAACGCTCCAAGATGAGTCCGAGTCATTTGACATTTTCAGCAGGAAAAAGATTCTGAGCTTAAAACTAATTACACCGTTGAAAAGAGATAAATTTCGGTCTAGATCCAATAATTATCAATTTCGAATTTGCCCGATTAATGGTACATACATAATTGGCGAAAACCGTATAGAATATTATATACGAACCGGCTCGGTAATAACAGAACCAAGATTATATCCGAACCGTAACAGATATATCAGTACCCAATAAATATTTTACAAGCCAAAATTTATAGTTTTCCTAATTGAGGTATCTGAATTCGCACTCAAATTGTAAACGGTCCAAATTGATACTAAACAAAATTGAAAATAAAACGACGTCAGATAACAACACCCATAAAATAATGATTTCTAGCATTTTTAACTAAAAACCCTGGCCTGTTCCGGATTTGATGGCGGACAGCGTGTTAAGTTAAACATTGAGGTTCCGTGCTGGGAGTAGATCCAATTAAGGAGAAGATGGGCATTAATATAAATGATGGGAACTCTTGAGGAGAATGAGGTGGGTTGTGTGGGGAGGGCCTGTTTATATTTATGGAACTATTTGAGGCTTCATGTGAGTGCCTATCATAATTATGTCTATCTACTACCCACCTCATCTCCCAACCCAATGCTTTCTCTCTCCAACGCACCCAGGCTTTCACCCAAATTACATTTCGGATGGCAGATGGGAAACACTAGCCTGAGTCTGTGAGCCCTACTATTTATTTAGACTGGAAAATCTCTATCCTGAAACCCAGAATACCAGGATTTTTAAGGCGTTTCTTTCCTGAGCTTCATTTTCAGGGAATAAGTGAGCGTTATGCATAATTTACTAAAGATAAGCAAGATAAGCAGGCCACATCAATCTGTACCTGAGATCTCTTCCATGTATTAAGTATGTAATAAAGCGCAACCCTTTCAATTTCATATTTACAGACATTTGCTCACCTTGGCTTGGTTCACACTAGTAATCAATTTAGATATTTTATGCCGGTGAAATTTTTAGAAAATTTATTTTAAAATAAGTCAACTTCTAAGACAGTAGATTTGTTGTAACCGGAATCGAATTTTGCTTTTTGTGTACTTACATTTCGAGTAATAACCTGGGCTCGGCCAACTTTTGAACTGCTCTGATCTGTCGAGTGCCTTTAATGTTATGACCCTTCAATTATTGCGAAAGACATTTGCTTATATATTGTATGCGAGCTTTGTAAGTTTTGCTCGGGCCATTTTAATCGAAACAACCACATTTCGTAGTTATAGCTGACCCCCGTCACTCGAAATCTAACTTTATCAAAGCTCAAGTCCTAAACCAGTGTGACTTTTACGAGCGTCCTTATCAAACTTCAATACAACAAAACTTTTACATCGCGAGAATCGGCACAAGTCCTGACAATTAATTCGGTTGTAAAATTCGGAATGTCAAATTCCACTGAAGTTCATAAGTCAGTCTTTGTATTCTCCATGTATGCCCTGTCTTTTCATAGAAACATGAGCTGCGACTAAACTCACAGTATTTTGAAGGAATTTCAAAATTAAAACTGAAAACTGGGGAGTGAGAGTTTTTCCTAAAAGCTTTATTACAGGCAGAGAGTGACTATGACTGAGGCAGGGCACCAACAGGTAGGACGCTGCGTGTGCTAAATATATAAACTTTATCTTCCTGCTAAATGTGATAATGAAATGAAAGCAACCCACTCACTAAAAATTCAATTTGAGGATCTACACGAGTATTTCCTGTAGAAACTTGGGTGTTTGCCCAAACGCGTGCCTAATGTTAATACCTACTCTTCTCGCATTATCACTTCCTGACATGACAGGCGAAAGCTTCGGTCTTCTCTGATATTAAATGATTTTTCTGTTCATTGCACCGCTTTTCTGGAATGGATAAGACGTTGGGTCTGTCTGTTGGGATTTACTTGCGCTAGGGTGAGGGCTTGGGTGAATGATGGATTCAAAAATCAACTATTCCATGTAATTAAGGCGAATATTTTTGAGGAGAAAATTAACTGGGGGAACATCCGAAATAATTTTAGGATTATTTTCGATCTGATTTACACCAAAATCAGTTTTACTTAGATGACTTTCACCCTTATCAATTTTGCACTGAGTGACTTTCACCAGACTTTCACCTCAAATAATTCCGCCCTATCGACCCATTATTCGTACAAATGAAAATTCGTCCGATTGAAGCTGCTACGCTCAAATCTACCCTGTACCTCAACCAGAATAACTGCAGGATTCAATAGTTAACCGAGTTCTGGTAGGCAAATACGAGGATAAAGATAATTAACGGAATAGTTGAAATTACCAAAGTGGTAATCTATTAATGCATATTTCATTGTTATTATGTGATATCTGATTTCTAATATTTCGCACGAATGGTAAATATGAGCGTGATTGGTTTCTTTCGCGGCTTTGCTTTTATTTTCATGTACAAATGCAATTCGTTGAGTTTTAATTTTCATAATAATACTAATTCGTCAGACATTAGTGAAATAGATATTTGATTGGGATCACGTATTTTGTAAATGGAATACGAAACGCAACGCGATGGTTAATACGCATGTCACTGTCTTTATTTGCGCTCTTCGCTGCGTTCCTAGAATTCACAAAGTCGTATATTTTAGCCATCTTCTGGCTTTTTGCCTTTAGTACCTGTACTTTAATAGTACGCGTGAAAGTGTTCGAATATAACACCCACCCAGCAGGCTTCGAGAGTTACGTTTACGTGGGAGAAAGTTATAGGTGAAAGCAGTAAACACGAACCTTGTTTCAGTGTAGTATAATGCAGTATGAGGATTTTCAAATAATACGACGGTTCTAAAACCACTATTATTGTCATTTCCGTTTACGACTTTTCACCCAAGGGAACTGTGGACAGGAAACTGGGCCCTGGAATCCCCTCTACTTACCCATACATAATTTCGTCATAAGGAAGCTCCAGAATACCTCCGAGGACTGCAATTTAACGGACGACCGATGTCTTTTTATTCAGGTTCCACGTTCCATTTAAATTCTTTCAATTCTACTACAGATAGACCTGGTACTTATATTGTATGTATTACTGTGTATGCTGTGAAGGAATACGCCACATCTTTCTGTGTAAGTTTCCTAACAATGCATTCTAATTGAGATGATATTCGGGTATTGTGTCATTGTGAATTGGACCTGGCTATCTTCCTAAATAAATTGGCATTTTTCACATAATCATTCGATATTGAGTCTCACTCAAGTCAGAACGTCTTGAATAGACTGACGATTTGCAGTATACAATTATATGGTCACGCTAAATACGATATGCCATGGAGATGAAAAATATTTTATCCCGGACATCTTGTGTAACCCACCTGGTGACGTATTGAAGGAGTTAGAGCCATTGTCGTCATGTTCCTCATTCCCATCCGCTGTGGTACCATCCCGCCGTCCCACGCCCACGTCCCGGTTCTCACTCCCCGTCGTGTCATCATCGTCTTTCTGAAGAGCCTCTAGGTTTTCTCGCAGGTGATGGAAGAACTTCTCCATGTTGCTTAGTGCTCCTAGGCAAAAAAAACAATGAAATTCGTAATTCGTCAGTTTCAATAATTTGCCGTTCAGTTTTCTGGCTAAGAATAATTTTACACAAGGGCGTATACGGCAGTTAGTTAGCTAAACGAAATTGAATAATTCTATAATTTTGGATTGCTAGTAAAACATATTAAAATTTCACTTGTCGTTTCCATTTTTACACAATTTTACATTTTTCATAACTTGATTCCGATTTGGCTTCAACATAAGGTATATGCTGTTAATTAATTCTAATTAGACCTTTGCAATGTTTGAGGATACGTAAGTATAGATAAGTATGCAAGCACAGGGCAAAGCCTTCGAGGCTTCCTGTGAGTATTCCGGAGAAAGTTTACAAGAATCGGATATGTACCTATTTACGTAGAAGTTTTGCGATTTTGACATATGCAACAGCTGGAAATTAAAAAGTAGGTATGTAATATGTAATATTATTTTAATCCCTTGTATTTGTTCCTATTCGAATTCATACACACTACTGTATAGTGTGTATCGTATTGACGTACAAAAAAGGCTACCCGCTTTTATTGTTCCTGAGTTCAAATTCCAAATACTTAGGCGAATAAAACTTGTTTTGTATAAACCCTACTCCATAATTCATCAGCCGCATCCCTTGTATACTTCCGCCAGGAGAAAATCAGGGTGGCTCCAACAACAACGTCATAGGTACACAAAAAATAGAATTACAATACTTGGTTTGAACTTTATGTTCATGTTTTTCGTTTTCACTGCAATATAGTACAGATGAACCTGTTCTTCGTATTTAGAATTGCGTATTTCCATTATGCTCAGTTTAGACGTAATAACAGTATGAAAATTGTAAAATCCGGTTAGGTAAAGATGGCTAACGGTCCGTACTACTATAAGGTTATTAACCTATCTATTTGACACAACGTCCATGATGGTAATGCTAATTTAGTGCAACTTGGACTTTAGCTAACGTTTTATAAGGTACCTCGACTCGGCCTTGTGAATCAAAATAATCTTGAAATATATGCATACATTGCATTTTTTTATGAGTAACAGGTCCCGCCTACTGTCTGCTCGGCCAAAATCTTCCGCTGTTACTCTGCCGATCAATAATACGCTGCAATTAAGAAATATCCATGTATATTTCAAAACAAATAAAGGTAATTTGCATAAAAGTTATAAGAAAGAGAAAGTGTAAACCCTCAATTTCTCTTACCTTCCCAGCTTCTCATTAAAGCAAATATAATTATGTATCCACAACTTGACCTTATCAAATAGTGTAGGTTCACCTGTCGAACTTGCTAAGTCAATATTATACTTTGGGAATATCCAAAGCGTCCCACGTACATACAGACAGACCTATAAGTTCTAACCGCTGCATTTTCAGTATTGTGGAAGTATTAATTAAAAATAATCCGTAAACTATATAATAACCCTTAAAAGGTACTTTAAGTACCAACGCTAACGCTACGTTATGTCCGCTCCCAGAACTAATGTGAAAAGTATAAGGATGCTAAGCTTAATAATATTTACATGAACCCGGTGAAAGTATTCCTTTTGCTTTCTGGTGAAAGTAATGATTCAGTTCGCAGACGTTTTTCAGGATAAAGCCGTCAGAGAAAAACATAGACAGACGGATATTCAATATTCATTGTTTAGATATCTTGAAAATTTTAAGATATACAATGACTGACAACTCACTGAATTTTTACTACATGATTTAATACTTGATGCAAGTTTTTTGAATTCATGTACAGGGTGACACGAAATGTTTTGACCCCCCTCCAGGTTATACTTCCAAAATTCTTACAATGACTTATGATGTACCAAATTTCATTTCGGATCTAGCGGTGCAATAATTTTGACTTTCTTTCAGGCGGCCGCTGTGCCGCGCAAGAGGGATAGAGCGGGCGGCTCAGCGGCGACCCATTTCGCTCTTGCTCCTGATTGCCGGCTCGTTGCGGAAATCGCGACCGTGCGCGGCTCAAGGTTCCGTGGGATTTGAACGTTCCAGGTATTGAAAGTAGGTTCGGAATGAAATGATTATTAACCCAGGTATGTTGGTGAAGGGTTTGGATCAATTTTGCAACGATTTAAAAATTGTTCTTATTGTGGTGGACCATTTAAACAACTGGAAGAGCAAAAATTCCACCTTTTTCACTATTTTGCGCTGCACAGCGGGCGCTTGTGAGAAAAGTCAAAATATTATGACACCACTAGATTCGCAATGAAATTTGCTTTAATTTGGTATATCATATGTCATTGTACGAATTTTGGAAGTATGACCTGGAGGGGGATCAAAACATTTCGTGTCACCCTGTACAGTGACTATAAAAATTCAACTCATATTCAGAAAATACCGGATTTTTTGGCGTTTAGTGTTGTTTTACATTTACACAGATCGATCTCCGTGTTCATTTTGTAGATAGCTTTTGCAAGTTGGGAGTGACCACATCTAAATATAAATATTACTCCTGAGCCTAAATGTAACCCCATTCGCTTGATACATAGACGAAAATGCAACGTCAAAATTGTTCAACGGCTACTAATGAGTACAAGCCTATGCTACCTGGGACATGCTAGTCAATACTCAATTAATTATACATTTGAAGTGATCCTTCCTAATGGATATTTTCAGTCTCTTTGATCCACCACCAAACTTCATTGAAAGCATGAAGCTTTTGCTCTCCAAGCTTACCGTCAGTGTAGAATACACACTTAAATCAGAAGTTGGGGTCCATTACCAAGGTATTTGCGGTCAAGCCATTCGACCTCACATCACCTTTGAAATGCTAATCTATTCACATGCCGCCTGTGAGATCTGCTGAATTCTCCTAAGTCAACCGATTTACTGCAATTACTTTATGCAAAGTTCCGATCTCAATAGTGGCGGAACATTGGGTATTTATTGGATGAAATCACCATGTCAATTAACTGGTTAACTCGTGGCCGTGCCAATTTGACACTAAACGAGACGGGTACCTACACTGTTTTTAAACTGATTACTTTGTAAAATTAAATATTGCTTTGAACCTCACGCCAAAATACTTGCAAACGTCTCGTCTCGATGAGCTTTGCTGAAAATTCAGTTAGCCAAAATGGCTCGCTTTCATTCAAAGAATGGGTGAATTGGCCTCCTACGCCTGACTTTCTCTGCATTAGGTAAATGGTAACCGTTAATTGTCCATGCCTTTCTTCGTTCTAATTATTTCTGACCTAAATCACTTGCCAGAATTGTTTACAACGTGATACGGGTTTATTACATTTTGTCGAATTATATAAATTACTTTATTCCTCTCATCCCTATAATCAGCACCTAGCTAATTGGATCTGCGTGGGTTCTGCTTTTACGGGATGATGCAGACTTCACGGACACATATGGACTTTCCAAACTCACAAAAAAAATTGCAGAGGTGTCAGGTAGAAAGTCGCTTAGGTACAAGTTCTATTGTAATTGTATGCTCATCATCTTGGCAGAATTTACCCTTCACCTACATCCACCCCAGTAACCTGAGATTTCGCGAGAAATTTAGTCATAATGAGAGTGAATCTATCGTAACTCCTAATGTAAATGTACAGTGATGTCAATAGCAATTTATGCTACTGCCGTTTCTTATTTACGTCAGAAAGTGCAGTTTGAGATGCTTTGTTTCACAACGTGTGGCCTCAAATGTGTGGCTTTGAATTAGTCTCAAATTCAATGTCAACTTAGCTAACCGTTTGTGGCTTTTTACTCTCCTGGTATCTGATCCTTGTGGAAGACGGTTGGAGAAACCGACAGTGGCAAAGAATATTGTACAATATTAGCTGTAACAAATACATTCGATCGCTCTTTTTAAATACGTTTTTCGACAAAAAGTACAAAAAATTTGGACGTATATTTGTTTTAATTGGCGTTATTTTCTCTCTGAAAATGAATTTCAACTTTTTCGAGTCAATTCGCCACGGCTTTTAACTGATTTTTTACCACGACCGTTTTTGCCAGGCACTGGGAAAAGTATATCCTCCATATGTCAACCTTTAATAGCCATGCATTGAGGAAGAATATTACATGAATAGGGACTTACTGGCACTGATGTAAGGTGTGAATGTGGAGTGTTCCTTGCTGGATGTGGATTCTCCGGTTGCGGTTCCTTGTGAACCACTGCCGCCTGGAGCAAAGTTAGATAGGAAGCGCTGGAAATGTGCATCGTCTCCGCTCTTGAACAAACTATCTCCGCTCGTGAGGCGGGAGCTGGAAGGGACCGGTTGACCGTTTTGATGGAAATTGGCAATACGATTCGAGTAGAAGTTCTTGTGCTGGTATGACGGGGGTTTGAGAAAAGACAGCCGCTCCTTCTCCGCCGACAACGGGACGCCTTCCTGCGAAAACGAACTCAGGAGCGGTCCACGCGCCTCTCTGTTATGCTGGAACATCGGAGACTTCGCTTCACCTGTATAGAACAATTGGGAACAATCACAGCATTGTTATTTCGACCAAGGTCAGGATTTCGTGGTCAGAGTCAAAGAAGGTAGCATGGAGAGAGTTGTGCATGCTAACCCCGGGAAAGCCTGGGGTAGCACGGATCGGCTTACTGCAGTTAGGCTTTGTACACGAGCCGATCGTGGCCTTGGGCCCGATAGTCAGTAAGCATTCCTAAACAGCCAAACGACTGAAACCGCCTAAAAAACTGAACAGATAACCGAAAAGGCTATTTAGGTCGTTATATGTGATTCGGGATTCGGGATGATTAGGTTGTGGCTATTTCTGTCTATTGGCTGTTTAGGAGTATTACAGTTATTATAGCGTTGAAGCTTCAAAATATTGCGACAAAATGAGCCAGTAAGCCAATAGTTATCTGTGGACAACTTAAACTCCAGCAGAAAATACATTTTATCTTTTGTTAAACTATTAAAGTGTAAGGTCAGATCTGTATAGTTATCAGAATCCATATTTTCAAAGCCCTTTATTCCATTTCCGTGCTTGCTTCTTTGGTGTGGCTAAAGTGTCGAGAACATAGGAGATCATTCATGATGCTGTGTCTATTCTCAGATTTAGACAACGTTCATGTCATGTATGGGTATAAACCGAGATTTGAGCGTATAGAGGTTAGAGGTCTGAGTGTGAGTGTCACAGATACTTAATTCAACATCAAAAACTTTATTATTCTGAAGTTCTGCCGGGAAGTCCCTTTGTTTGTGAATACTGGAAATCATTTCAACACCCAGATTAGCTTTCTCTCTCCATGTGTGAACGGGTTGACACGAAGCTTATCTCGGTATTGGAGTTGACACCTTTACATGTGGTCTGGTTTTGCCTTGCGCCCACAAATTAACATTCTCGGAATCACCCCCATTTAACACTTCTTCTTCCTTGACGCTTAAAGGATTGGTTCACACATTTACTTATATTTAGACTTAGTTCTTGAACCAACATGAAAGTTCACCAATCCCGAGTATTTCGTATTTCAATACTCAAAATAAGTTCAAAAAAATATATATTGCTTCAAATTGGAATGCTCTGCAAATTGCTGGATTGATTATGAGTACTAATTGCACATTGCACAGCACAAGTTATAGCTTTTAAGTTATATGAAGTATGCAATTGAAAATTTAACCGTACAATCGGGATGCATACTGCCGGATTCTCATTGTAATTGCTTAGATTTGACTTTTGTCTCATTGTGTGAGATATCCGTGAAATCAGTGTCATGAAATGTGGTCCAAACTCGTGCACGTACTGTAGGAATCGGCCGTCGTCAACGAGAAATCAAACTCGAGATACAATTAACCAGGAACTTCGATATTTGAGCTTATAGTTTGGTTCGAAGTTCGTAGGTACAGGATATATATGACATTCAAATGACTAACTCTAACAATACCCGCTCCACAGAACTTTACTCAACCAAAGTTAAGCATGTCTATTTGAAGTCTAGCTTTGTATGTGGGTACAGTAAAATTGTAAACGGATGCTGAAGCTGAAGCTCCACAAGTGTCCCGCCCACAGACAGACCTAGGAGAGAGAACTGTAGATTGTACTTTCATAAAATAATTAGGTCGGATTTAGATAATAATAAAGCCCAGAGCTGCAGGCCGTAGAAGGCGTCAAAGTAAACTTTTCAAGTCTTGCTTGTGATAATTAATTATAAATTATAACACGACCCTGATCCCCTGCGGAGAGAGGCTCCCTGACTCCGAGTTGACTAAAGTTGAGCAATATTGTGATTTCGGATGCTCTGAACAAGGCGAAATGTCTTTGTCATCGTCAAGACGTAATATATGGCCCCTTCTCAAGTTCCCATGGATATAACTTCCGTATTCCAATTAGCAAGGAATGGAATTTGAGCTACCAGTACACCGTAGCCTCGCTAAGAGTTTTCACAACCAGCAATAAGTCGAGTTACCGGTTAAAACCTGGTGAAAGTCTCGTCGCCAGGCCAGGCATATATACGAATTAAGCCATTGTCCGTTCTACCTTCTATACCTACAATCGACTAGATTTTCTGTTAGTACGAAACACTTAAACTTTTTGTATGGAGCAATGTAATCTCTCGTAAGTACTTTCTGGCTACTTCAGTGCCAGCGCTTTCAATTTCATTCCACTACCTTATCATTAGCCCTTCCACAATATCCACACTATCCAACCAATCCCACCCCCGTCACATGCATCTCAACTGAAATTAGTGCCAACTAACGCACTGCATTTCACTCATGGCCGAGGGTTTCCTTTCTATTGCATGCAACTACTAGAGCTCGATGTGCCGCCCACCGCTTCCGCTTCTGTCTCAAGAAACGTCTCATGCTGAAATAACATCTTATATATATTTTCGTAGGATGTCGGATGTGCCTGTGAGCCTGTGTCCCTGTGAGCCTGTGTCCCTGTGAGC
>JAQFYT010002356.1:0-13168 GCA_034694925.1 Ceratophysella denticulata | reverse complement strand
ACGCTCTTCCGATCTTCTAATTCGAATTAAGACGAATAAATAAATACAGCGGAATTGCTTACAATTTTGGCCACAGTCTCTTTCACCGCTAACTCCAGTCTCACCTGAACACAGTTGGTAATGTTAGCTAATGTACACAATCCGTAATAGGACTAGGGGTCCAACTCGCAATTAACACTTGCCATACGCGTTGAAAAGCCTAAGGCTTAATCAACAAAAGTGGGTCAACGATATTACCCGTAATTGACATATTCAAGCGATACTATAACTGCAAAGAAAAATAATTTCCTAACATTATGATTTCCTGCATTAATTAAAGTTTGTTCTCAGGAAGCATTGCAGGTTGCAATCTAATTAATTAAATAGAATTTAAATAAAAAAATTGAAATCCGAAATACTAAACGACAATAAACTAATCATAGGTTTTCGCTCTCATTAATTAGTTAATGGTTAGGTATGTCCATTTGGTCTTTCGTGTATGCACGCAAAAGCTTAGGGCGCAAAAGCCTTCGAAATCATGAACTGGATCTGTTGTATCCGGCACAACTCGGCCCAGATTCAATTCAATGCCAAACTTTTTTGCTTCACTTGTAACTTGTAATTACATTTCAATTTCAGTCCAATTCCACCAGAAGCCCCATTTTCAATTTGCATTACAATTAATGACTAAAGTTGTTCGTGTAGTATCTCTCTCTAGTTCTACCTGCCTCTTCTAATAGAAAAAATCCGAGCCTTGAGTGCGAAAATTGGTGTCTAAAATGCATTGTGCTCAAGCAGAAAGTTCCTCATTGTGAAAGCGGAGAAAGCATTAAAATTGCATTTCTTTTTACCCTCCAAAACTTCGCTTTTCATTGATATTATTGAGTTTGGCATCTGGCTATGACAGGGAGAGATATTAGCTTTTTACCCTTTTTTCACCGCACCTTCACACCTTGTCGAGGCTTTATTTCTAAAGGTAGGTTTACAGTCTTGAATTCTGGCCATACCTTGTAATGTTAACTGAATGGAAGTTTCCGTCTAAGTTAAACGGTTTCACAGTTAGCACCGGTAATATGAAATTACACATCGCATACCGTGTCGAATAATAGCTCATTAGTGCAAATTAACAATTAAGAAATTCAACACGCAGCTTCCATAAGATACTTTAAGGTACCAACGCGCTGTAACACGCTCATTCTAACCACGCCTTGTAATCGCTCATCGAAGTGGCGATCATAGATAGCGACAATTGTCGGTTACGAAAACGTATTATCACAATGGCGGTGCCACTGCAACCGTAAGCGTTAGCATTCCTTATTTTTGCAAAAAAAAAATTAAAGACTGAAAAACCAACTTAAATAAAACGGAATATACAGAATATCAAGTTTTTTCGCATTTTTTTTCTCAACGGTAGAAAAGTGAAAGTTGAGGATGAAATGGTGAGGAGAGAGAAATTGAAACTTGGTTTGAAAGTTTCTCTCTTCATTTCTAGAGCTCCAGGTATGTAAAATGTAAAATATCTGTCTTTCAGCCCAGATAGAGATGGGAGAAGAAGGAAAGAAAAAAAAAGTCCAAACTTTTATTTTATTTTATTTTCTGGGTAAAAGAGGAAGTTGCTCCGACCTCTCGACTACAATTCCCGCTTTCACTTAACATTATAAATAGATAAATTGGAGCTCCTCTTCTGCCTGCCTTTCTCCAACTTCTCCACTCCGCCTCCGAGTCATACAGCGGAGAGAACAAGGAGAGCTCATTAACAAAATTAGCTTTGACAACGACAAAAGCCCTCTCTTTTTTATCTACTCAAGACTCTCATCATTTAATGTAATATCAAGTGGAAAGAGTCAAGAGACAGGGTTGGAGACGCAAACTGAGGAAAACTAAAGAAGATTTCTTAAGATTTCATACGGAATTTCCTTAAAAATTTTCATGGTGCTTTAAAGGGAAACAGACTATGATAGAGTCTGAGGCTTCACGGAAAGGTGTAGCCACTTGTCATTTTTGCTTAAGTGTCGCCTGTAGTAATCTCACAGAGATGCTGCCTGAATTTTTTAACGTTATCCAGCACAACAACTGCAGGTTCGAACAGTCCTTATCGGCAGCTTTAGCTACCAGCAGTTGACATAGGTGCCGGCACTAGCCATTTTGTTAGGTGTCGCCACAAGCCGTTTGGTTAGACGACACCACTAACCGTGGTCTTAAGCCTCGCCACTAGCTGTTGTGGACTTAGGCGTCGTCCCTAGCCCTGGGCTTAGGCGTCAACATTAGCCGTACGCTTGCGCGTCATAACTAGCCGTGTGCTTAGGCGTAGCCCAATAACACTGCCACCGGAGGCTGACTGAATCTTTAAACGTTATCTCACTATATTTTAATCTCTACCGTTCTATATACGATACATGTCGCTCATGGACGTTGGCAAAGATGTCGTCTGGGTTTTCAATGCTATATGATGATAAACTCATCTATATTTTCCTACGTACCTAGCCGTTGCTTGAGTGTCGGCTTTTAACACGTCCTACTAAAGATTCCTGAATTTACCAACGTTCTTTATGTACTAAATTTAATACAATAAAATACCTCCAAAAATCGTTAATTGTTACCCAATTCCATGCCCAGCATCCTAACTATTTGCGTGGCCTGAATGTTTTACTTAGGTTAATTCATTACGAAAATTCTTTGCTGATTTTAAAATATTGAATCATGTGCGCAAAATGATTTTTTAAAAAAAATCCTACCACTAATTATGATATGTCACTTAGTATACTGCTTTTGAAGGAAGTACCTACATATATTACCAAGCAGGTGCCTTGATTACTTATAGGCATTGCCTATAAGGTTAGCCGATCCGTGAGAAAAAACCAGAGACATGCGAACTTGTTACCAGTACACTAATATTAGTTCGCATGTCTCTGGAAAAAACATTTTTTTCTAAAAAATCCCGACTGGAAATTTTTTTTTCCAGTCAGATAGTGCGTGCGTGTGTCACCCGTAGCAACAGCAGAACATTTAACGGAATATCGGCATTGTAATCGGCATCTGACAGAATTTTAAAAGCACTAGTCCTTCATCAGCATTTGTTTGAACGGCTAATACATGAATTATCCAACCCTATCTTAATACATAGTGAAAGTGACACCAGTACTGTTGACTGTAGAAGAGCCCCCAAAAGTTGGTCACGGAGCGAAGGAAAGAATGGAAAATGAAATCTCACCCTGTGTCTCTCAATTTGCACCAAGGCTTAAATGTAAGTGCCGAGAGTCACTATTAACTCCTTTCCCTGCCCATCTCATATATTAAGACTCGAGGCAAAAAGGAACACTTTTTCCTATCTCAAATACTTCCAGTCTTCCTCACATTGAATTAAATGCTCCTCACTTTCCTTTAATCACCGCAAAAGATAAGAACACATTTCACTAAAATGGTAAAATGTGAGTAAGAAAACTAGTCTCGACAGGGCTTCAACTCCAGGGGTTACTTTTCCCACGCCAGGCGTCGAACACTTTTGTTTCAAGCTCCATAAGCAATTAAATGATGCTTCATGATTGATGATATCGTGATAAATATGCAGTATGAATTTGTGACTTGTAATTTGCAACTATTCACACCGATTGGTAATTTTCTTAAGCGCTGTACATAATTGTAAAACTATAACCTTAATTGGTTGGTAGGTATATGAGGTTCTCACTCCTTGTACCGTTAAAGTATAGAGTGAATTTTAAGTTAGGTTTAGGTTAGGTGGAAATATTTTCCTAGCTCGAGTTTTATATAGCCAACCAATAGCCTTGAATACTGTAATCAAATGTAACAAAAGTTATGGAACTCTCAAAACCTGGTATACATTTGGTGGATATAATAACAAAGTAAACGCAAAGATTATTGATCTGTGCCATGTGACCAGCGACCATGGCGCTGTATTAGTTAAACCGGTGGCTACATTACTAATCCGTTAAGTGATAGGATGGAAGTTTTAAATAACTTTATATTTGAACCTTGACGTGCCTTTGGGTCAAAAACCTCACAATCTAAATGTAACGGTAGTGCGTTCTTCTAATTTAATAATTCAATAAAAAACTAATGCCTAAACAATGATAACGCACAAATATACCAGCAAATATCGGGACTTCCGATTCAGTAATTTCATCGAAATTAACTGGAGATAGATACCGAGATGATTTCAGTACAATTATACTTTTGAAATTCATTTTATTTATACATTTCAATTTTACAATAAAGCATATTACAATAATCTAGTTTACAATCTCTTAGGATAGTCTTATATCTCAAATACCAACCAATTTTGAAGTTTACTACCATTCTGTAAATCGGAATTATGGTCCTATAAAACTATGCACTGCTTGAATACTGAATTCGCCAGTTGAGGATTCTCAGTGTTAAATCATGACCGAAATTCATCGCAAGGCGTTGATGCGGAGTACATTTCGATAGCTGCACAAAAGCAAGACAGATGCTGATAATATAAAACTTGCGATCGCACATCAATCGCAAACCGCAAGGTCATTGACATTAGGAATTTGTGAATGAATTTGGCCGGACGGACTATTTCGAAGTTCAGCCTACTGTTAAACTCAATTTGTTCTTGTTGCTAGCCTAAATAAGTCCAGTAGGAGAAATGTCCCTGGTATCAAGGGTTTCGAGATTGACAAACAAAATATAGAATACCTTACTGGTGTTGCTATTAAATATTCAATACTTTCTGATTTTTTAAAACCGTGACGCAATGCATTTTGGTCCCAATCCTGACATCCATGCTGTTCCGTTGTGACATTGACAGTATGCAAGCATAACAATTTTTCATATTTCTGTCATAAATTACGCCCGCCGCCGTTCATAAATTTCAAATTTCTGGCAACAAGACACCAGTTAGGCTTATAATTAAGTAGTTTGTAATTTGGTTACTTTCATCATCGAACATGAAATTTGCCCAACATTTGGCGGCTCATATTACACCGGAATGGCGGAAACAGTACATCCAGTACGATGTAAGTACTTTTATAGTTAGTAGATTCAATGTTAATAGCTTATTAGAGAAAATTCACTAATTTCCAGGATATGAAAGCAATCATCTACGACACCATTGCTCAGGCCCCATCGGAATCCGAACCAGAGAGACGAACAATGTACATTCTACGTTTTGAAGAAGAATTTCTAGCATTCTGCTGGCAACAATTGGAAACGATTAACTCGTTTTTCAAAGGTAGCAAATAGAACACTTTTAACGAAAATTCACAAAGCTGTTTAATAATGTCTGTCAACTGTTTCCTGTTACAGAAAAACTCGCTGAAGCATCCCGAGAGTTCCTAGGCCTCAAATCAGAGCTATCGTTCTACAAAGACGATATGAGCGAAATAAAACCAGGTCGCTTCAAGTTCTTAAACTTAACAAGGGTTCACCGGAAGAAATCCGACTTTGAATTAGCCCTGAGTGAACTTTACCTCAAAATCGTTCTACTTCAAAATTACCAGAGTCTCAATCATACTGGATTTCGGAAAATTCTCAAGAAACATGACAAGATTTACGGAACGGTCAAAGGTAAAGCCTTCATGGATCAACACGTGGACAAGGCGGATTTCTACATCAGTGACAGTGTGGACGTTCTCATTTACGAAATTGAGGAACTGGTCACGCATCGTCTTGAAGGCGGAGATCGAGTCAAAGCTATGAAGAAATTACGTGTCCCTCCATTAGGACATCAAAATTCTCGTTTAGATACTTTTCTGTTCGGGCTCTTCGTGGGAATTACGATTATTATTTTTATGGAAGTCGTTAGCTCCGCTGCAGGTAAATATCCATGTTTAAATAGGGTGTCACTTTGATCCAATTTGACGTTTTCTAACCTGACCTCTAGCCCGCGTGGACAATACGCATTTCGATATCCAAACGTTGATTCGTCTCTACCGCGGCCCATTCCTGCTATCACTCTACATACTTCTACTTGGTTTCAATATATATTTCTGGAATACTTGCGGAGTTAACCATGTGCTCATATTCGAGTTTGACCCACGAAATCATCTCGTGGCTCATGACCTTCTGGAAATATCCACATTTCTTACCTGTGTTTGGCTTGCGAGTGCTCTCGTTTTTCTAGAACATAGGCACATCGGAGTCCCGCTTTACGCAAGTCCACTAGCGTTAATCATTTTCTACGGTGTTTTTCTATTCAACCCAACGCCAACGTTTTGGTTTAGCGGAAGAGTCTGGTTTCTCAAGCAAATGGTATAAATTAATACGGTGCCCCCGATGACTAATCTGAAGATCATCTCAAAATATATATTTAAAATTCATTCTATTATTTTAATGAAGTGGCGCCTCATCTCGTCACCGTTTCACAGTGTGAGTTTCGCGGATTTCTGGTTAGCCGACCAACTGTCTTCCCTGACCTCAGTGTTCCTTGACCTCCAGTATTTTATCTGTATCTTCACTTTCCGGGACACACTCTGGGTAAAAAACGCTGTGGTTGGAGAATGCCTCAAGTTTTGTACCTGTAACGCTCCGACTTCGATAATCCGTCCGGTGCTTCGTTGGCTTCCCAGCTTGGTTCGTATTATTCAGTGTATCCGTCGTTGGTACGATAGCAAGAAGAGGTATCCGCATCTCTTCAATGCTGGGAAGTATTTCTGTGCTTCGGTCGTTATTCTGCTCTCCACGTTCCTGGCTTACTATGACGGTAAGTTTTTAATGATAAAGTGGTTGTTATTAAAATCATGGCTTTGGTCATGTCTTACTTTTGCCTTTGTCGACAGTTTGGTACCCGGAAGGGTCACGGCATCGGAACCCACTGCTCTACTTGTGGATCGTATCTTCCGTCGTGTCTTCCTGCTACTCTTTCTACTGGGACGTGAGGATGGACTGGGGTTTCTTTGACCCGAATGCTGGGGAAAACAAATATCTCCGTGAGGAAATTGTGTACCGTCACAAGTCATTCTACTACTTTGCCGTTGTTCAGGATTTGATTCTCAGATTCACATGGACCATCTCTCTCACGCTCACGGAAGTCAACTATGCCAGTGCAGATATTCTCATGACCGTCTTTGCTCCTTGTGAACTTTTCCGGTAAGATTTCCTAGTTAGAAATCCCTTGAAACTTTCCTCTGAATTGGTGTCACGACTATTCATAGTTCATAGCAGCTCATAGTGATTCATATCGGATGCTGATCAAAACATGGCGGCACTAGTCATATTAGTTCATAGTAATTCCTAGCATTGCGCCACTGGTAGCATTGTGGCACTTTTCATAGCGAATTCATAGTAATTCATAGCTTCGCCAGACTATTACTAGAAGTTCATTGTAATTCATAACAAAGCAGCACTATTCATGTTCTTCATAGTAATTCATAGCATAGCGGCACTGTTCAAGAGTTCATAGTAATTCATAGCATTGTGGCACTGTTCAAGGAAGTTCATAGTAATTCATAGCATAACGGCACTGTTCAAGGCAGTTCATAGTAATTCAAAACATACTTCAACATCTGAAGAAGTTGAAAAATACTTAAATAAAAACATAAAATTAATTTTCTGTACCAGCGTATAAATTAAAAAGTATTTATTAAATTTTCCAGTAAAAGACCAATTTTCCAGCACAGTATAATTTCGCGGTCTTTCCCACCTGTAAATCACAGGTCTGACCCCGAATAATTTCCCTAACCCAATTCCGCTGCTATGAATCGTCGTAATACCGTTTATAAGTTTTACTCTGAAATGAATTCAATTGTTTTCTCATATACCTTAGACGCTTTATTTGGAACTTTTTTCGACTCGAGAACGAGCACTTGAACAACTGTGGTCAGTTCCGTGCCGTACGTGACATTTCCATTGTGCCCACCAAGCGCCGCGGAGTGACTGAGGACGTGGCGGAAGTTCTGACCATTATGGATGATCAGGAAGGGATGGAAAAAGTTCGGCGGAGGAAACCAACTCCGTCTAACCTCGATCTCACCGCTTCTCAAATCCAATTCGAGTATTATTAACTGTTGAACCGTATATTGCTTCGCTGTAAATTCGAATTTATATAAATAAATAAATATATGAGTGCTAAACACACACACAAGTTAATGAGTAGTGTCAATTCGAGTAATTCAAACTAAGCATTTGAGGAAACACATTTGAGACGGATTACAAAGAAATAATTATTCGTGGCTGAATGGTCAGGCATGGCCAAATCTTTTGACTGAAGCTTGCCTATTCTTTCTTTACTTCCTTTAGTATAGCGTCTAGGCAAACCAGTAAATAAATATACTTTTTTCTGTTCAAAGCCTCGTCTGCCATGTGGCATGTGGCAGAAGAATACTGACTCGTGATTATTAAATCCACCTTGGAAAGCAGTATTTTTTACCTATAATTTAATAATACATTCCAGTAATCTAATATGATAATTACTGATATACTTATGTAAGCCAAAAAGATTGAGGGCCAAGCATCTTGAGGGACCCAATTGACTACATAAATTAAAGCCTTGAAATTAATATAATTTGAGTGGCGTATAACCTCACGTTAAAAAAATAGAATTTTACGTTAAAAAGAGGATTCACGTTAAAAAGGTTTAGGTAAACCTGACTCCACGATAAGAGTTTCCTCCTTTTTAACGTAGATTCTTCTTTTTTAACGTGCGTTTATATACCTTATGTTAGGACCAGAGCCCGAAATCGCTCATTGAGCGAAATGAAAAAACGACCATAGCCCGAAATAATGTAGGTCAATTGAATTCTCAGATCGGTTAAGCCTTGTATTAATTATTTCTGAACTTAACATAACATGTCAACACAAGTACAACATATATTTGCTATGTTAGGTTAGGTTGGAGTATTCTCTGAGTTACTAAAAATTCCGCAATATTGAAGATCAAAATTGCTTGAGGAAATGTTATGCACAAACCTAACCTAACCAATACACCTTGGATTTATGTGTATAGGTTAGGTTAGCTTACCCTGAAATCGATTCTGAATAATTCTCAATATTTCATGTACTTTTCGGGCATTGGTCGTTTTCGGGCTCTGACCCTAACATATCTAATGTTAGCGCTTTACGTAACTCTAATATATAACTTGCCATAATGCAAATACAAACCATCCTCTAGTGTTGGGTTGATTTCTGTTGCTCCAGACGCTGCTGCTATTTCCTCTAATTGGCGCTAAAATGTGACTGTAAACGAACGTTTAGGGATTAGGAGCGTGCGGCGTAAAACGGATTTTGGCTCTTTTGGAATAACACGAATCCAGCTTAGTATGTTGTTTGTACCTATAACGCATTCCGCTTTATTCAACTGGAGAAGGAAACACTCCTAGTTCGTATATCGTATACCTACTGGAATGTTCGTTATCTGAGTCTAATAAAGCGACGTTCGAATGCTAAGAAAAATGAGAAATAACAAGTAGTGTCGTTTGTCGTAATACATGTAATTGGACCTGGTCGAATCTAATTTGCGCCAATAGTGGTGTGTGCGGTGCGTGTAGATTTATTTCAAGCTTCCCTTTAGTATTCTCTATGACTAATTTGAACATTTATATATTTGACGTTGTAGTGGACCGGGAAGCTGAGTGATTTCGTCTGCATTCCTAAAGGGAAGTGCAGCATTTGCTTCGGTGAGCCCGGAACACTTGTAGCAGAAACTTCCGGGCGTTCCGGGACAACAGCTCTAGCTGGAATACAACAGACGACACTATTGTTCTCAGTCTACTTTACATTGTATTATTACATAACAACGCTACTCTCACGATCCTAGATTGTATATTATATCGTATGCTTATTACCTATACACATAGTCCAATTAAATGACAATAACAATGACGCCTCTTGATTTGAAGCTGCGTTAAAGCTAAATCTGTTAAACTGCATTTGTTTTATGAGAATACTCCTGTCCTGGAATCTACAAGGCTGGCTTGGCTAAGCATTGCATTGGATCATCTTTTCCTGTTCATTTTATGAGAATTTCCATAAACTTGATACAATTAAGGTTTTCTGATATACTGGTACTGGTATTGGTATTTCATTATATAACGAATTCTATTTGAATTCGATATGGCGTATTGATATTGATTAAAATCAACTTAATCGTTTATCTCCTTGGGTATTAAACAGTAATAAAAATGACCAAAAATTGTATGGGAAATGGGAATATCAAATCAACATGAATACTGTCGGTGGAAGATAGCCGTACACGTTATATGTACATAAAGGCGCCAAAATTAGACACTCTTGGGTCCAAATTACGAAGAATTAATTAGCATTCAATATTTATTCCGTACCCAAAATTCTTGTACATGTTAGACCTTGATTTGTGAGCCAAGTTGAATTAATTCCAACTATTCCTTGACCTGTTTCTTCTTCATCCGACGTAGTTCTTCAGGGAGTAAATGGCTATGGGACTGAGCACAGACCGAGCAAATCCTCCGTGTAAAGAACAAACTACAATCCTGACAAGTCATCTTGGAGCAAAGGGCACAGTTACTGCCGAGCAGAAGGAAATTATTTTTATTCCCTCCACGAGGTGTGAAAGGGTCATGCATGACATAGCTCTCTTCAAGGAAAACAATGGACTTGCAAAATGGTGGTTTGGTTCCAAAATAGTCAAAGTCCTCCGTGAGGCAACAGACGGAACACACAAAAACTTGCTTCACTTTAGGAACAGGAACAGGTTGCATATGGCTAAGCTGATTGGAGATGGCAGAACTTGGACCGGGCATCGGATCATCCGTCGGCGACGGTTCCATGATGATTTTTGAGAGTTGTTGCGCGATTTTTGATTTAGTTGACTATTTCTGCTGACGGCTGCCCGTGGTATGGCTGTGAACGTGAGTTTCCTTGGAGGCTTCTGTGGGCCACCACCGTGGCTTCTGCAACTTCACAGAGCAGAGGTCACCAAGTTTTACTTCTACGGCACTAATGGCTTCTTCGATTCGGGTCAGGGCGATTCCGTACGAATTTATAATATTCCGTACTTTCCCGACCGATTTTCCGGCCGGGTTAAGAAGTTGTAAGGAGGCTGGTAACACTTCCGGTCCGATTTGAAAATCCTCGGGTAGCCTGTAAAAATGAAAAAAAAAAGCAATTGAATTAGTACCTATGCTATATGTAGCAAATCACAGTTATTTGTTCATGCTGATTATAATGAAATGTAAAGCTTTAGTACGCGGTTTGAGTGTCCTACACAGACCAGAGAGCAACATTAGTCAGATTTCTGAGCAGTAGAGCAGTGTCACATTATTTAGGTTAGGTGAGGTCAAAATCCTTGCACTGCCCGACTATTAGGAACCCAACATGACCTGTAGCCTAACCTACGTACTCTCGGTATATAATTAGTAACTGAAGTTATAGATTGGGCTCTCAAAACCACCATTTTTACTGATGATTTGAGTAAATACCTGAATGGCATGAGTCGTTTACGGATCACACCGGTGTGATGAGTTCGGGCCGTGAGTTCCTGTCCAATGTAGCAGCCTTTCTGGAAACTAATTCCGTGGAGATAGTCACCGTTGGACTCGAGTGGAAAGCAATTGCCGGACGGGAGGTCAACAGCTCCTTCGCCCACACCCAGACCGTAGAGATGTGACTTGTACTCAGACTCAGGCACAATTTCGAGTCCTTCAACGGCACCTGACTTCAGTTCTGCCGTCGGACTGAGCAGAACTCTCCAGCCCAATTCTTCAAGTCGAGGATCTCCAATCCCGTTCACGTCCGAGTTCAAGACCAGCTCTTGTCTTTTGCTTGAATGAATCCCAGGAACCTCAGAACTAAATACATAAAAAGACAACGAGTTGTAAAAGTCATTTTTCATTTTATGCAATCGAAGGCTGTCCCAGAAATAATGAGACTACTTTTGACTTTCGATTACGGAATCTCTGGCGAGGCTTCAAAACCTGAAAATACAGTTAGTTAACAAAGAGATTTCGATCAGAACACCAAATTGTCAGACAGAAATGTAACCTTAATGGCTGAAAATTTAATAAATTGTTAACAATGTTTTTGAGATCAAAACCCCACAATTCTAGATAAAAATATTATTATCTCGTTTAGATTCTATTAAACATTTAGTTAACTTCTTTTTAGTTTTATGAGAAATACTAGTTTATTTTTTGAGTTTTATAACGTTTTACTAATTCTTTAACGACCGGATTAACATATGTATTTCTGCCCGAAAAGTTATCTTTTTGACTGTAACCGCTTTGTTAACGAACTGTCTCAAGTTTTCAGCCTTTCAAATATTTCCAATCCGGAGACTATATAAAATTTTGAACACAGCGGGGGTCAATATTATTTGAAGCGCCTGCGACTCGGTATATATTCTTATCTACGGTGACATATGACGTATGACCCCGAAGGTCAAACCTACTCTGAGTGAGCTGGATTGAAAATGACCCAGGGCTGGAGCTGAGCCTCTTCGACAATGACCTTCCGCCGTACTCGGTAGAGTTTGAGGTGTTTGATGAGGGTTGGGCGAAGAGCGGCGTCTGACTCGAGGAGGAGACTCGGCTCGACCTCTGACCCCTTCTCCTTGTAAATGAGGGAGTCGAGCAAAACCCGTCCGCCTGCGTTCAGGAAGAGTGTGAAGAGGGCTGGTTGGGACTCGAGATGACCCAGGTCATTCGTCACGAGACCCTGGAGAAACGGTATTGCCTCGGCTCCTGAAACCCGAGTAAGACTCCGTGACTTGAGCTGGGTGCCCAGGAGACGGGTGGAATGGGATCTGCAGCAGAGGCACAGGGCGCCAGGTCGATTCCTGTCGACAGCAACAAAAAGTTTTCGACCGACGAACCGGAACATTTTTTTTCTATTGAAATTTCAAATAAATAAAACTCGTGCATTGATGATTATTGCTTCCAATTCAATTCTCAGAAATTTCCCGGTTGAAAGATTCAAACCGGCCTGACTAATACTCCGACTGGGCAGAGCAGACGTATGACTATAGTCTCACTCTGCAGTTCTGATCGAAAGCAGTCATCAAATTAACCGGAGACTTAAATACGAATAATTAGTCAGCGTCACCTAACTCACTGATGCAAGATGTAAACCAGTGAGTTTTACCCACGTTTGACCAAACGCAAAATTTAGAAAAGGTCAACACAGTTACAAAATCCTTTTTGTTACTGTTCTTGTCCTGTCCATCGATATAGAATAGAATAGATATAGCACTGTGTTACTGTGAATGATTCTATATGGGCGCAGACATTGCTGCTTC